>JAOVVF010000029.1:10115637-10150101 GCA_028565595.1 Duopalatinus emarginatus | reverse complement strand
ATCCTAGAGACACCAAATTATGGTTAGAGGAAGAGTTTAGGTTTTGTCATTCCCACCCAACTCACTAGACCTCAAAATTATCAAAGACATCTGGGATGTCGTGCAACATGCTGTGGAACACAGAAATCCTACACCTCAGAATACAGCGGAATTGTAGACAGGATGTTTCTGCAAGCTTGTGGAGTCCATGCCCTAAGGGGGACCTACCAAGTATTAGACTGGTGTACCAGTTTTTAAATGGCACATCAGTGTATTCCCATCTTGCACACAGTGTTCCCAGGATAGCCACCAAATCCACAGCAACCATGATCAGTTTAAAGGGGTTACTGAAGATGAATGAATGAAAACAGATTTCAACCACAGCAAACTAAAAAACCAGAACAAACCATTTACAGAAGATGGATGAATAAATGAACACCTTACACAAGCACACACCTATACATCACCAGGCGAGAGATCCACAGCATTGAAAAAAAAACACTCCCATTTTATTATTATTATTACCATGGCTTTTCTTTGTTCTGTGAGCATTTCTAACCTCTAATTCCCACTAACATTATAGTAAACAGCTCCTGCAACTATTTTGTCTCAATGAGCACCTCTAGAGAAACGAACTGTGTAGCAACGTATAAAAAGAATAACGGAGAGTTTTCTCTGGGGAACATTTAAGAATTTATTTGCATGCTGGTACATTACTGAAGGCTTATTTTTACCTAATCATGAAGTCAAAGCTGTGTTTGGCTTAAACGTAGACATACTGCAGCCATGGACCTATTGCTCTTTATTACAGGCTATACAAAGGCATCACTCCTGCTGTTTTCTGGTTTCAATGTAGTGTCAGCAAGCATTAGGGGGTAAATATACACCATATAGCACCTTTAAACTACTCAGCCCTGTTTAGCTCACACAGACGCACACACATATACACTCACCTGTCAAAAGTGAATGGGTGAGAAGTCACAATGGAAAATGGTGTCTGCCTCGCTAACTTTGACTGACTGACTGTGTCCCGTGTCCTCCAGCTCTGTTTTGACACTGTCCAGTAAGGGGTCGGGGCTGCCAGGTTTAGCCAGGCTAGGGCATGATATCCCCTGAGGTGTGATGTAAGACTGTGATGGGACTAGCGGAGGATAGTGGCTCTCACAACCATGGGACTGGAACTGGGGCTTTAGAACTGCATGTGGAACCTGAACTGAATGACTGTACATGTCACTAGTCCATGGGTATGTCTGCAGTGCTGTGTGTACACAAGCAAAAACAGACAATTTCATCACAATGACCTCTTAGCTAAGCACATGCATCTGTAGACATGCTCTTTTCTTACCTTGTAGCCCAGGCTGGAATAGTATCCGGCCACCGTTTTGGAAGTAAGCATGTCCTCCATTGGTGCAGGACAGCAGGCTGTTACCAGTGCCTGGGTTCAGGGGCATACAGGAAGTAGCAGTGCCCTCACTCGAGTTAGGGGTCAAATATGGAGATGGGGTGAGGTATGATACTCGCGAGTATTGCGGCAGTAGCGTGTTTGGCTGCTGTGAGAGTATGTTACTTTGTTGGGAAAGCAGACTGCTCGATTGCTGATGCACTAACGTGCTAGGTTGTTGGGGGTACGTCATGAGCTGGTAAGGCTGAGCGTTTCCAGGACCTGATGTAACAGTTTCATATTTAGCTGAAGAGCCCACCGAATCAAAGTTAAACCTGTAAAATAATAATTACAAATGTCTACTTGTTTCATGGCATTCATATAAAATGTCCCCAGCCTGAATTATTTCTTGAGAGAGATGTATGGCCATCTAGTGGTGTATGAAGGTGGTGCAGCTGCTGATGCTGGTACTCACCCTGCGTCAGTGTGCATAAAGGACTGAGGATCGCTGTGCTCTGGTGTGTCCAGCAGTACAGACAGAGTATTTGTAGGGGGGTTGTATGAAGCAAAATAGGGTAGTGAGGCACGACGCAGGGGTGGGGGACTCTGCATTAGCGGATGTTTATAGTCACCGGAGCTCCCCTGAGACACAGTAGCTGCCACATCTACACAACAAAACGTTTCCAGCATACACTGATGTTATAGACATAACCTCTCAACACTGTTGTGCATGAATGTTATAGAAATACTAAAATTCAAAATTATTATATATATATACACATATTATATTCAGAGCAATCTGAATATAGGTATTCAATACATATGGACATATGGTGTACAAAGACCTGGAGGGCTTGTGCAGCTGGTGAGAAGTGTACTGTATGGAGGGAGTGTGTTTCCAGTTTGGGGGGGTAGGGGCGCTATTGGAGGTCCTGTGAAAATAGGAGGCCTACAAAACACGTAAATATATTTATCAGTATTAAAAATGTATACTGTGAGAGGTGATAGTGCTCCGAAAGAAAAACCTATGGGCTGGGGCTTGGGAAGATGCCTGGGTCCGGGTCACAGGAAGCTTTCTTGTTGTTGTTTTGGAGGTTTTACGCCATTTGGCACGACGATTCTGAAACCATACCTGAGAAACAGCATGTGCACAGTGCCACTGTTTAAGCAATTTACCAGTGTGAAAAAGAGGCATGGAAATGAGATACAGGACTGACCATAACTCTCTGAGGCGTGACGCCAACTGATATTGCAATCTCTTTCCGCTTGTCTGCATCTGGGTAGTGATCATCCTGAAACATCCGCTCTAGCTTTTCTAACTGATCTGTAGACACATAGAAGACGTTCATTCATTTTCAGTGACCCCATCATGTTGGGGTGAACATAGAGCTGGGAACAACTTAGGACCTCACTATGGATGGAACATTAATCCTGTCTGCAAGGTATCACACTCAGGGTAATAGACTGCCAATTTTACCCATCAGTATGGTGTCCCTCAAAAAACGCTGATGGTAAACCCAGTGGAGTGGTGGAGCATAGAAACATAGTATGTCAAACCCCAAACCCTGAAGTGAGTATTGTGGAAAAACTACCCCATGTGCCACCTCTCAAAGACTGAAAACCAGATTAGTCAATAAGACATTCACTCACTCACCAGTACTGTAGGAGGTCCGCGTTTTCTTTTTGGGTGCTGGTGCCAGCAGAGACGCGCTGCTGACACAAGGTAAGGGCAGTGAGCTGGTCTCTGGATGTACCGATTTTAACGGCATAGACCTACTGGTGAAGCGGGTGTATCGGCGTGTGGCATAAGCCTGCTGCAGTGTCACTTCCAGCTGCCCAGAATGGGCAAATCTTTTGGGCTCCCCAGAGGGACTTCTCTCATACGCACGCTTGTTCAGACATGGTACATGGGGCACTGGCATGGGCACAGAGCCATGGGTCTGAACCATTGGCTGTGTTTGTAACTGAAGCATGGGAGGATTGCTAGGTGGGAATGTGATGGGAAGAGGATTCTGTGTTGGAGATGATGATAATAATGGGGTCTCTGAAGTTAAAGACATTAGAGACTTGGCAGGACACAGCAGGGGCTCCTTGTTTACACTGTTCTCAACAGGCTCCTCACACACCATCACCAGATTTACTGGGTGACTGGAGTCCAGCTGTAGGACATTCTTCTGCGGTGGTGGAGGAACCAGGTCACCACTCGCATCATTCTCTTTTCCATCGTCACACTTGCTTTCATTTTCCTTAGTCATTTCCAGTTTACTTTCATCCATTTCAAACTCCGCACCTTCATCGTGATTGTATTCATCATCCTCAACAAAACCCTTTATCACCGTTTCTGTTTTTTCTTTTTCTTCGTCTTCATTTAAAGAACTAATCTTACACTCGCTTTTTAGCTCTGCTGCTTCATCCTCATTTCTTTGTTGCTCATTGACTTCCTGTGCCAGACAAGGTGTCTCACCTTCCTCCTCACACAATGGACACAGACTGTCTGTAAACAGAGGACATGGTTCATTGTTGGGCTATGTTAGTAAGATGAAAAGTGGGGCAAGTTTGCAGTCTGATATTACCTTCAGTCTCAGAGTGTGTGTCTTTATACAGATATATTGTATGCATGTACGTGTGTACACACACACACACACACACACACACACACATACATATATATATAATGAGCCTAATTAGCTTTAATCATTATAGCAGTGTAGGTGTATAACACACAGAAAGTCAGTTCAGTTATTGTGTGGTGGTTCATGTTATAGTTATATGTTTTGAGTTAACAGGGACTCCAGGTTTTATCACAGACCTACATATTCATACTGTCATATTCATATTAGGTCTTAAGGCTGAAACTGGACCCCATGTAATGAAATGAATAGCAATGAACAGAAAACATGACTGGAGTTATTTGTTAAACTAATAACCATAAAACACCAGTCTTAATGGGCTACAGAAAATTTAAAACCAATATAATCACTCATTCAGGCTGAAAGGAAAAGGTCAAAACCTTATTCTGTTTCCAGAAACCCAAAGACAAACGACCAGCACACTTCCGCCCAGTTAACTATTACTTATTACCCTCCAATTATGTAATTATTAAACCATTTGTGTAGCCTAATTTAGGTTAATTTACGCACCGTAGTCACTCGCAAACAGAGAGTCCTCGGCCATTTTGTTCCGCGAAAGGCTTCTAACTCAAACTAGCTGAATTAGCTTAAAGCTACCAGTACAGGTGAACGCCGATGTTCAATCTGAATCAGTCAATTAGTCCCGCTTCATTTCAATTAACCTCGAACACCTGAGCCAGCTCCGTCACGTGACCGGTGGTTCATCCTCGCGCGCGTCTCCGAGCCATACCTACGTACAATGTATTATTCATATATAATGTATTTTTTTTTAATTCTGTTCAAATATTTATAAGGTAACACTGTATACTCAGTGTAGCCCAGATGTTTCCATTTAGCACTGAAAAAAAACATCAGATGTTATTCGGTGGTGGATTATACTCAGTACATGAGTGATGCTTAAAAAATAACACACACACACACACACACACACACACATATACATACACACCACCTCAGCATCACTATACGAAAAGCAATACATGACCCAAGTAATATAGATAAGGTAACTGTATATCTAGAAGGTATCTCCACACTGAGGTGCCCCAAAGTCATGGGACAGGAACTAGGAGCTAGTATCATTTAGGCCCCTCTCTATCCTGGAAAAGTGCAGCAACCGAACCGATTCCACCAGTGGACCGAAAATGGAAGGACGTTTCCAGTGTACTGGTGCTTTTATAATCACCCACAGCTCTGTGGTATTTGTAGCTGCAGGATCTCAGTATCCCATCTGTACCACATCCCATAACTGCTCAGTTGGGCTCAAGTCGGGCGAATGTGATGGGGTGATGGTAGGATGGTATGATTTTTTTTTCTTCTGGCACACAATAAAATAAGAAAGCAATTTACTTTTTTCATTGTGTCATTTTTCCCCCCGTTTTGTTTCATCAAATAATCTTGAAGTCAAATATTCATGAATCCTAATATAAAATCTGACACTCTGGTAAACTCTAGAATCTTATCTTATATATAATTAGACAATTTGGAGCAGAATATGGAGAAGTTGCTGGCATTCTCTCTCAGCTAGGATATTCAGAGACGAGTGTCCGACTGAGGATTCGTGTCTGACTTCAGCCAGGAGATAGCCACAGCTTTTAATCATGGAAACGTGGATTTAACCCACCACAAACTTCACTGTTAATATGGGATCTATTGTGCCAGCAGGAAAGCTGCACATTGGCATTTCTCTAGCTAACTAAGCAGTCAGTTAAATGACAGTAGCCTGGTAATAGTCTTTTAAGGTCCTGAAACAATGCCCCAACAGGAAGCTAATTATTTTAAGTGTCTGAGTCACAGTTATTCCTTCGAGATATTTTTTAAGATGTTAAATGGGGTTAACTGTAGTATGAAAGAATATGTGTGGTAGTGGAATCAGTTTGTGTACAGCAATCAGTGTAATACTTGGTAGGTCCCCTATGGGGCATGTACTCCATATGGAACATTCTGTAGGCAATGAGCTGTACTTTCTGCAAAACGGTCAACAATTCTGTTGTATTCCCATGTGTAGGATTTCCCACAGCACATTGCATGGCATCCTATGTGTTTTCAGTAACGTTGAGATCTGGTACGAATGGCAAAACCACAAACTCAGATGAGTGTTCCTCTAACCGTAACTTGGTGTCTCTTGGTGTGTGTGTGGTGGTGCATTGTCCTTTTGGAAGAGGCCAAACCCGTCAGAATGAATGCAGGACATGAAGTGGTGTACCTCGTCAGAGATATTTATAGACGTACCAGGGCTCCCAAGGAATGCCAGTTAAACAAACCCTATTCTGGAGCCACCACCAGCCTGCGTCTTTTGCATAGGCTGTGTCTGTGCAGGTTTTTCTGGTATTTCTGTGTACATTTAAAGAAAGAATATATATAGATTCCATGGCTGCAGAGATTGTGTTTTCTCTCTTCCTATAAAATTAAGCCTATGAACACATTGATAGTCAGTGGAAGAATTGCAGCTGTGCCTTGTGATTTGGGAACCGGTCTTGTGACCAGAAGGTCCCAGGTTTGATCCCCACAACAGATAAGACATGCCTGAAGTGCCCTAGAGCAAGGCACTCAACCCCCCAAATGCACCCTGGGGGGAGGGGGGGGGGCGTAGTTTGGGGCTGCCTACCGCTCTGGGCAAGTGTGTTCACTGCCCCTAGTGTTCACCAGGTGTGTGTATTTCAGTGCACAGATGGGTTAAATGCAGAAATCACATCCCTCTGTGTGCAGGCACAGCAAATAGTTCACTTCCACTTAAACAAGTATGTGTAGTCACATTATCCAGTGCTATGGTTCTCGAAACCTGACACTCTGGCACTGCTCTTCTGCAATGATCAGCATTATACAACCGCTTAATAAATACAAGAGACACACAAGTACCCAATCAGGTCTTTTATTTAGAACAGAGTGGCATATTAGTGACAGAATGTCGCCCCCATATACACAAACCAAACGAGGAGAAATAAAAACCTCTGCTCTTAAAAATGCACACGTATAAAACACAATGGGCAACCTTCACATCGAAACCATGCTGGCCTGTGATTGGCACACAAACACAGGAAGGCCTGCCTTTTATTTGGCCATGGGTAGAAAGTGACAGGTTAAGGTAGATGGCGGGGAAAACAGCAATCAACCAAAGAAATTTCCACTGAGACAAATTCAGGTTTAACACACAATGACCACCAGACATTCCCAAGTGAACAGGTGTGTGTGTGTCAGTGTCAGGAGACATGTGGGTGTGCATTTATGTCATGTTGCCACATACTGTACATATACAGTAGTTCAGTGAAATTAAGTGCGTGTCTTTTTTTTTCTTTTCTGTGTATCCTTGTAAGCCTTCGTAAGCTTGTAGCCGCGATGGAAATAGCTACATATGTTAAAAAATGTGAACAATCAAAAATTTTGATCCCTGAAATATGATCGAATGTAGGCTTGAGCATTTCTATAAACAGAACTAGTAATCATTTCGTCGGTGAAGGCAAACCTATTACTATTTATGAGTGCTGAAATTGTGTGACAATATTGTTAGTGCACTAAATCACAAAAGGTGCATGACATCTATGTGGTCATAAGGAATGGACTAGAAGGACCTAGATATAAAGCACACTTTGTGATTGTGTGTGATTGTGTGTGATTGTGTGTGTGTGTGTTTTGCAGTGATTAGGTCTACTAACGACAGTAGTAGGAAGAGTCTGGGAGGCTATTTTATGAAGTGAGAAATCACAGTTAGTGCAATCATTTTACCCAGAAAACCATAAACAATATTTGTATTGATGAGTCTAGACTTCTAGCTTTAATAATTCCTGCTAACTGAAGAAATCCTACTCCATGAAAATAAACCCATCATGATGGAAGAAAAGCTGAAGAGGAAAAAAAAAAAAAGAGATCGGGCAGATACGTTTCAGTCAGCGCATGAGCACATACATGCACACACAGGCATGACATGATCATACAGATTAGATTATTATATTAAAAATATTCAAGCTACAGGTGCACTGGTATGATATTACAATCTTAGATAGATCTACATCCACCTCACATGCTCACAACACCACCCATCATTTTTTCCCCCACAGCCTTTAAATCAGGGGGTCAGACTTTAATCTGAGAGTTTTCTCTCTTCTAGTACACCAAATTGGACCAGTGGTGGAACTGGTGGTTGAATAATGACCTGGGTGAGGAATAATGCCGTGTGTGTGTGTGTCTGACACCCCTGCTTTAAATGAGTGTTAAAGCACTATATTGTGTGCTCTGTTGATGGAAATCTGAGATATTACAGCACATATAAAATGGGTAGGTTGTGTTTAGAAACGTGGTTCAGTGCAGTCTATTAAAGAGTCATTAGCCCTGTCCCGTTCAAGTCCCCTATTCATAGTGATATGTTATGAATTAGTTCGTTTACCTACCAGTGATTTGCTACAGTGGACAGTGAGGGACATATTAAGCATCACTTGGTGCTCTTAATGTTGTGCCATGGTCTCCCTTGAGTCACCAACCGCTGTAGCACATGTTGGAATGATTATGTGACCAAATACGCAACTCCACAGACGGGTGACTACGACGTTTGTTAAGGTTACAATAAGGCCAGGCAGTGGAAATCTGCATGACAGCGTGTGTACATTCTCCCTCAGCAGCGCTTGGAGGGTGACAGCATTATGGGTGTGTCGATGTTAATAGCTGCATTATTGCTACATCATGCACTTTTACCTAACTCTAACTGCGCAGCCATTCCGTTTTATTGACCTCGACGTACAGCAATTCGACACAATGCTGCAACATAAGCTAAAAAAAAATACAAATAAAAAAATAGACAAAGCAACCTGACGAACCCTTATGACCTTCTCTGGAATCTCAACACAGGTCCTTTTCAACAAGCTGAATTTTCTCTCTATTTTATGCTTCCTGAACCATTAATCCATTTACCTTGTAGCTTTAAATCTGACCAAAACACATACTGATTGCCTGACATCCCTGTCCCGAGGACACTGTCCATGCCTTCTAGCTCTTATATAAGGACCACTGGACAAATAATGGTGTGGTATTGTGTGAACGTGGTGGTGTGTGAGTGTAGGTGAGAAAGCGAGACACATTAGTGTGACCTTGTGCTTTTTACCTGATCAAACTTTAATAAAATACTGAAAAAACATGAGGAATGTTTATTCTTTCAACTGAAATAATGGACAGGAGGGTCTGTTTTATTAAATAAAATCCCTATATAGTATTCTGAAACGTTGGGACTTCTGTAAGTGATCTATGCAGGTGTGCACGCAGATGTTTACTACGTAAAAGTCATAATTAAAAGCAGGATAAACCGAAATGAAAAAACTAGCTGATATTTACACCAGTAAAACTTTTACCGCACAGCTAAATAGATATCCTTCACTACTAATATTATCTCTTACCATCCATTCAGAACTGCTGATATATTACTGATTATTTTTTTTTACTATTGATAACTATTCATCTTTGTACAGAACAGAGAAATAGCTAATCCTGTTTCTTTGCATGCGCACCATCACAGCAAATGTTTCCGTAACGTTTATGTGCTGTGTACATCATAAGATTTTTTTTTTCAGCCTCCCTGCTTGAAAGATATAGTTCTACAGTCACTGAGGGCCAGCCTTGCTGATATACACTCTCACCAGCAGAGGGAGTTACCAGTCACCAGCATGTGTTAGGTTATTTGTGTGTGTGTGTCTGGCTTTGTGTGTGTGTGAGGCTGTGTGACTGTTTACTAAGGTCAGAGATGGCAGCAAATTCATGAGACTTTAGCCTTACACACACACATACACACACACACACGCACACATATACATGTATTCACGTATGCATGCACACACTATTCTGTGGTCATGCTCAGCTTCTAGCACCAGGGGAATGGAAGGCACAACGCGACCCTTGTGAGAGAAGCATGACCTTTTCAGAACAGCACGGCCTCGAAATTCCTTCTCCACCTCTCTCTCTCTTTCTTATTCCTTTCCTTTGACCCTCTCTGCCCCACCATGACCTTCTCTGTCCATTTTCTTCCTTCCTCACTCCCTCTGTAATGCTTTTTGACTTCCATGCTTAGCAGGAGAGGAATATTGTGCATTATAGAATGTGTCTTTACAAAAAGGTTTTATGTCATCGTTTTATAGAACAACAATCTTAAACATATCAAGAGCAATGTGTACTTTAAAAAAAATCTTTTTTTTTTCTTTCTTTTTTTTGTATGTATGGAGTCCCTATCCCTCCCTAGCAGATCTGCAATATTCTGTCCAGAGCCACATCCTCTTTTTTTTTCTTTTTTTCATCTTTTTTTTCCCATTCAAAAGAAAGTCCTAAGTCCGACAGAGTGGCAGGCACTCTCATGGGGAAAGGAGGGAGTCAGGAAAAACAGATAGAAATGACAGAATGGAAGGAGGGACAGAGGGAGAAGAGGCTAGAAGGATGGAGGAATGCAAAAAAAATAAAATAAAATAAAAGATAAAAGAAGAGCGAGTGGATTTTAGGCGTAGAATTCCTCCTGCTTGTCTGGTTTCTGATAAGTGACTGTGGCTTGTTTGGGTTCCTCCAGAGTGTAGCTGCCTTCGTCCTTCTTTTTCATCCGATATACGAGTAACATGACCAGGAATGCAGCGAAGAGTGCGCCAACTACACCGCCAACAATCACCGCTGGGGAAACAAAGAGAGAAAAAAAGTCGTATTACTGATCACGGCACATACAATAGATTATACAGTTTGATTTTTATGAATAATTTCACCAATTCTACATCTATTGTGCTTATGTTATTGTATATCTATCCTACGGTACAGCTACAAGGCAGACCAAAGACTAAATGTCACGGAGAGTGATTATAGATCTGCAATGGAGAGAATTCAGGCAGCCTCTGCTTTGCGCTAGAAAGACACGTCCCCCACTGAGACACTAAGTAGACGATGCTGAATAATATTAGGAACTGGTGGAAATGGATGTACTGTCACAAGTAGAGAAAGAGAAAAATGGGAATGTATAAGATGTTAAGTAAGAAAAAGTTGCAGACGTGGTCTTTTTTCCCATTTTGGTCATCTGCCAATTCCCACCCACTAGCCAGCTCTCAGCTATCACATGACAGCTAACAACGCGGGTGGTTTAAGACTAAAATGCTTCCTCCTATTAAGCCAGTCACCGGATCATTTTAAAGGGCTGCTCATGCTGTGACATGGGGCAGTGTAACACTGTCGGAGGGAAGTGATATCTGACCTCCTTCACATGAATGAGCTTGGAGATACCCACGATTGGTCAGTGTTGCCTTGATTGGCAGGGTATGAGATGGTATTTTTTTGCTAGCAAAAATTGGCAGTTTATGGGACCCCTGGTACATCTAGAAATGTCTCTAACAGGTGTACGCTACGTGCACAGCCTTTCTGATGAGTTACAGCCGTTCATCTCTTGCATTCATTCTGATGGATTTGTCCTCTTCTGACAGGACGATGCACCACCACACATGTCCAGAGACAACAAATTATGGTTAGAGGAACATTTTGCCATTCCCATCTTAACCAACAGATCTCAACGTTACCAAACACATCTGGGATGCCAAGCATGCACTGTGGAACACAAAAATCTTACACTTCAGAATACAAACGAAATGTAGACCGTTCTGCAGGAAGTATGGCGTTCATCGCCTAAAGAATATTAAGCTCATGGAGGCCATGCCCCATGGGGGACCCAGACTGGTGTATGAGTTTTCTGGCACTTCAGCGTATACACATGGCTTAGTTTTAATTTTTACCCCGATCAAAAAATCTGTGAATATAAAACAAGTAATCCCATAATAATCATCAATGAAAACATCACAGACAATAAGGACAGAGAGGGGCTAATGAATGGAGAACTAGAGAGAATAGTATTAGTTTAGAGTGTATTGTTCCCAAGGGGATAAGAACATTTCCAGTGGAGACATCGCCTCATTATAAGGTTGATGAAGCAAGAATGCTCTATAAGCTGTCACTAAATGGTCTCCAGTAATACCACAGATATTACCATAAGGTTTTCTATGTAAGGTGCAGATATTTATATATGAATACATCATCAGACATGACTTTAAAGCATATGTACAGCACAACAACATATAACTGACATGTTCACTATAAACACAAGTCTGAAAATGAATAGGAAGACATAATCGCATAATTATGTATAAATGATCATCTGCGCATTCTTTAGCTTATAAGCGACATTGATCTATTGCAATACAGATGAAACTGTTTTTTTGGGCATATGACCATCCTAATTATAGAAAAAGCAAGGATGAAATGGCTACATGGCGATAACATGATCACTGAGAGTGCAAACAGAATACCAACAAGTACAGCTCAATAGTGATGCCTCGATCATTAACAAGTCTAGTCCTTTATATGTTATTATTTCCCCCTAGAGTATAATTCACATGAGAAGGAACATCAGTCAGTTATTATCTTATCCGCTTAGTCCGCCAGGGTCGCGGTTTATCCGGAGCCCACCCAGAATCACCGGCTGCAAGGCAGGGACACACCCTGGGCAGGGCGCCTATCCACCACAGGGTACCACACACACACACACACACATACACACAGATTCACTCACACACTCACACCTTGGGGCAATTTAGCATATCCAATTCACCTACTATGTGTGTTTTTCCAGAGGAAAGACCCACACAGACACGTGCACAGCAAACCAAACGCACCACTCAGGAGCACTGTTCAGCATTTTAAAAAATCAGCACGTTTCCTCACCTATCAAAACTTCTTTCCTCTCCAAGATGTTTTTCTGAGGAAGCTGAGCAGCTGAGTTTCCTGTGTCTATTGTGTTCCCGGTCAAATCTGGCTCAGCCCCCGCATCCGATGCACCTTTGCCGTGGCCCACTTCATTTCCTCGTCGCTCTTCATCCTCTCGGACCTCCGACTCCCTACTGGGACCTGCAACTTCATTGTTTATGTCAGCATCTGGAGTTTTTACCTGATGAAAGAAAACACAACAAACAAATAAAAGGCGAATTATTTACAATCATAAACCTCAACAGACTCAAATTTGTTTCAAATATGTATGTTCTTATATGCTATGGTGGCACGTTATTAGTTTGTGTTTTACTATTTGTAACAACACAAATATAAACAAATCATATTACGGTGCCGTGTTCTGATTACTTGTCCTCGTGAGATTTGCTCTCAGAAATTGGCAACATGCTGTTTCCTAGTTTTAAACACCACTTTGTACCTGCTGTTATCTTTATATAAAACTCCTACCAATGTCTTCCCTTCTATCAGCAATGGGCTGATGTTATTTTTTTTATTCTGCCAGAAAAACTGGTAGACCAGGTCTAAGGCATATCCCTCACAAAGCATGGACTCCGCAAGCTTGCGGAAATATCCTGTGACAATGACCACCATACTTCCATACACCATACACAGTGCATTACATGACATCCCAGATGTGTCTGGTAAAGTTCACATCTGGAGACTTCGGTGGGAATGGCAAAACACCAAACTCACATAAGTGTTTCTCTAACCATAATTTGGCTTCTCTACACGTGTGTGGAATGGAATGAAGGTCATGACTGGGGGGGGTAACTCGTCAGAAAGAAAGTACACAAGATGTCCCATGGTCCCATGGAATGGCAGCTAAACAAACCCAATACTATTATGGAGCTACTACCAGCCTATGTATTTTGCATAGGCTCGTCTGTACCACTTTTTCTGGCACTATAGTGTATAATGGGTGTATCATGAGTGTAATCATGGAAAAAAAAGAACTGATGGGCCTTTATAGCACTCTGTGTTGTTACCTGCACTGTAGAGGCTGGCATTTGGTGTGTACTTTCAGTGGGTGTGGTCAAACTGGGCGTGGCTTGGGGTTTCCGTGGTCGGGAAGGAGTGATACTAGGCACCGGTTGAGGTTTTCGGGATCGTGGAGGGGCAGTGCTGGGTGTGGGTGTGGTGGGAGTCGTGATTGGCATAGCGGTAGTGGAAGCACTAGTGGTGGATGCCTCTTCGGTGGTTGTGATGTCATCTGTGTTAGGGTCCTCTGTGCCGAGCGATTCGAAGGGGTCGTTTTTGGTGTGAATGAACATACCATCCTCTTCGTCTGTGGTGCCAAGGTCCTCAGTGTCCTCAGTGGGAATGGGGGTCTCGTCCAAAATCACGAGAGAGTCCGTGGTCAATATTGGAACAAAGGGGACTCTGGGTGCGACTGTACTTCTTGCCCTCTCTCTGTCTTTTTCACGTTCACGTTCGCGTTCTCTTTCACGTTCACGCTCTCTCTCCCTCTCTCTTTCTCTCTCCCTTTCCCTTTCTTTCTCCCGCTCTCTCTCTCTCTCCCTTTCTCTCTCCCTCTCTCGTTCTCTCTCCCTCTCTCGCTCTCTCTCCCTCTCCCTCTCTCTCTCCATTTCCTGCTCAATCTGCTGCACTCTCTTTCTATCCAGCTCAAGCTCCAGTTCCCTCTCACTATCCATACCACTCTCCCTCTCTATTTCTGGCGCCGGGGGGTTGCTGGGCTCTGCAGCGGGTGGGGCCGAAGGGGCAGGTCCGGTGGCCTGTGTGGTTGAAAGTGGGAGGGGCTCTTTTGTGGTGAAAGATGTACCCAGTTCAGTGGCGTCTGTGTCCATCACTGGGTCTAGATGCAGAGAACGAGAAAGAGCGAGAGAGAGAGACAGAGAGAGAAGGATCAATATTCACTACTTTAATGTGTGATATGATATCTTGATAAAATTTCCTGCAAGGCTACAGTATAGTCCTTGAAAAATGATGTGGAGCAATTTGAGCACCTTCATCACAGCACACTACATTTATCACTAACCCTGGCATCATGCTGCAATCTACACATGTATATATGTATGTGTGTATATATAAACAGAAAACTGATTACTGCAGATCAACTGATCGCAGAAAAAGATGCACACCTAGACAGCTCTGCTAAAACAGAACGGAGATCAACGACAGATGTAATGTAGGATATTTTAATGATAATATGTGATTTTACAGTGTGAGCACTGAAATCCTTATAAGTACACAGGGAAGGGTGTTGTGCATGTGTGCGTGTGTGTGTGTTTGTGTGTGTGTGTGTGTGTGATGGGGGGATCTAGAGAGACGAAAAGGTGTTGAGCGAGTCATACCAGCTGGTGCAAGAACTGAGTCCACACAGGACCTTTAAATAAGACAGCTATCCAACTACTGATTCACACTCATCCAGATTTGCTGCCCTGTTGTCAAAAACTCATTTTCTCACACACATATAGTGATTATAGTGTGTTTTTCCTCTAGGGATTAGATCTGTGTACTGTGTTTTAACATTTGTGTGGTTTTACATTGCTGAACATTATACTGGTCTTTAACCCTAATGCTTGGTTTATGTTTTATGAGAAGTACATAAAGCCTGAAAGTCTGGAACATACTGTTCAGAACAGGAGTAGACTCGTAGCTATTTTTAGGCTGTCCATCACGCAATAATTGGTGCAATGCACGGATTAAGCCAACTAGTTAAAGTTAAAGCCTGGCCCTTAAAAAGGATTTGATGGTTTTCAGTCTCAATCTTGACTCAGTCTTGCCTTGAACTCAATCCTGACTGCTTTATGACTTTAAACCTAATCTCAGCTAGTCATGATCTACAGGACTCTCAACAAAAGCGGTCTTGATTATAACTCTTACCCTTACATAAAAAAAAATTCTTTACAAAAATTGTAATGCTTATCCATTAGTGGTCAAGGTCCTGGGTTCGATCCCTATATAGGGCATGGTGCCCTTGAGCATGGACGCTAACTGCCCCACCTGCTCCCCAGGCGAAGTGGTTTGGGGCTGCCCCCATCTCCGGACAAAAGTGTTCACTGCCCTACTAGTGTTCAGTGGTGTGTGTGTGTGTTTCATTGCACGGATGGGTTAAATGCGGAGGTCACATTCCTCTGTGTGTAAGCACAGTAGGCAAACAGTTCACTTCACTTCACTCATTACTCATTCAGTCATTCACTTATCCGCTTTGTCCATCAGGGACTTGGTTTGTCCAGAACCCACCTGCAATCATTGGACAAAATGCCAGTCCATTGCGGGGTTACCACACGCACACTCACACACTCACACCTTGGACAATTTAGTAGTACACCAGAGCAAGGATCGAACCCACAACCCCAGATCCCTGGAGCTGTGTAGCACACACACTACCTGTGGTGTCATGTGAAGTGATTAATTGGTTACAGAGTGGTGCTTTATGTTGCCATTTGACTAGTCACATGTATTCTGATCTTTGACTATTCACCTTTAGACATCTTTAAACGATTTTACATCACCACCTCTAGAAAACTAACGTCACTGAAGTATGGACAGTTTTTTATTAGCTCTACTGATGTATTTTTACATGGTTTAGTCCGCTATAAATACTTTGCTGGGTCCACATATGGACCACAGTTCACCAGTCAGACTCCTGATACAGAGTCAATACCGGTGTATTTTTTACTTCAATCTTCTAATCAAACGGCCTAAAAATGATGATCACCTTAATGGAATAATACACTGTCTCGCCCACATCACTACTGGCCATTCCCATCATCTCTTTTTTGGAGTGCCTTACTTTAAGAAAGGAAGCACAAGCAGGCCTCAACGCTATCACAAACACTTTTATCCTCATTAACACATCTGGTTTTCATACTTAGTAAATATTGTAAAAAACACCTTTGGGGGCTTTGTGTTTCCCACAAGATCAATGATCAGTGGAGTGTTTTGAAGCAAATTGATCAAGACGTAACATTATGCAGGCAAACACACTCACACACACACACACACACACAAATACACAATCACTTACAGCCTGAGCCTGAACCAGAGAAATAGTCCTCGTCATCATAGAGGTCATCATCTCCAGAGCTCTCCTGATGCATTGGCTGTGATGAGCGACGCTGTGTCTAGAAGAAAACAAAGAAAGAGTCAACAAAATATGTAACGGCAAATATGTACTGTATATTGACCATGCTATGGACAAGAGTACTGGGACATCTACAGGATCTTTTATGATGTCCCATTCTAAATCCATAGGCATTAATATGGAGTTGGTTCCCCTGTACAGATAAAACACCTTCCACTCTTCTGGTAAGGCGTTGGACAAGACGATGGACTATGTCTGTGGGAATTTTGCCTGTTCCAGAAAAGCATTTGTGAGTTTAGATACTGATGTTAGATAAGAGGACCTGGCTTTTAATCTCTATTCTAGTTCATCCCAAAGGTGTTTGATTGGGTTGAGGTCAGGGCTCTGTGTGGGCCAGTCATGTTTTTCCACACCAAACTCACCCAACCATGCTTTTAGGGACCTTTTTTGTACACTGGGGTAAAGTCATACTGGAACAGAAAAGACGTTCCCCAAACTGTTCCTAAAAAGTTGGAAGCATACAATTGTCCCAAATGTCTTAGTACGATGAAGCATCACTGACACTAAGAGGCCTAGACCGACTCCTGAAAAACAACCCTATGGCATTATCCCTCCTTCACCAAACTTGGCATAATGGACTCGTTCTCCTGGCATTCACTAGGTGCTTGACTTTATATACTTATATACTTAAACGTAACCCCTGAGTTTAGTGATTAAGTGGTGTGTCCCAACACTTTTGTCTATATAGTGTATTATTACTACATTATTCAAAAACACATTCTTCTTTATGTACTTCTTTGCTCTATGAATGAAAATTCATTGTGATTTTGAGGTTCAAAGGCATAAATTCAGGGTCTTTTATAATAACAGCAAAACATTTTACTCACAGTGATTATACTAACATGCACAAATACGGTAAAATCTGTTAGAGAGGAAAAAATAGAAAGCTACTAAAGTTACTGTGGCTTTATTCATAATTAGCGTTATATATCCATTCACAGATCTGTGTGTGTGTGTGTGTGTGTGTGAACAGAGGGGTCTAGCGTGGGGAGCCATTTTACATGGAGGCCTGTTGCTAGGGGCAACCCTTGCCTTTAACCCAGTTTCCCAATTAAATTGGGATACAAATCCAGCAAAAGAAAAAAGCTTTCCTCACACCTAAGGTGTCGGTCTTCAACAACACAGCGAGGAATTCTCCTCTGCACCAACACCAGGCTGCTGCTAAAGCTGGTGCATTAGCATACCTTTATAAGAGCCTCCCTGCATTCCCAGTGGTATGTATATATAGATGGATGGATAGATAGATAGATAGATAGATAGACAGACAGACAGATAGATAGAGACAGACAGACAAATAGATTTCAGCTTTATTGTCATCGCTTAATACAAGGAAATGTAAAGCACTTAGTAACAAGGTTACTGGTTTTACAGGAGACCAAGGTAGTGTTAGGAGTCTTGCCCAAGGACCCTTATTGGTGTAGTACAGACTGGCTGCCCAGACCAGGGATTGAACCCAGGTCTTTCACATGGGAGCCAATGATGTTACCACTGTACCACACCAACCACTAGCTACCAGGATACTGTGCAGAGAGTACCATTTGTGCAAACAATTAAAAATTTTAATCGCAATTAATCTCAGAATTTCATATAGTTAATCGCGATTAATCTCATTTTGTAATCTATGTAAATGAATAAGGCTTTAAAGTGAAATGTTACAATTAAACACGTTATGCTAAAAGTTCTTGTTAAAAACTGCTGGGACAAGAGAAAATGGTAAGGGAGTTTATTCACTCACATACTAGGCAGCAGTACTGAACATACAAAACGAAATACAATGAAATAAAACTTCCCGTTTAACAGATCTTTCGCCATCACTCAAACTTACCATACCTGTTCCAGCCCTGTTCTTTGTTTTTGCTATTTACACTTTGTCTTCTTCCTGTTTAGTCTGTAAAGTATTTGGATTCCTTGCAACTCTGTACCAAGCCGTGCTTTGCGCTCTGGTTATCTGGTTGATGTTTTGGACTTTTTTGCTCCGTGTCTCAATAAACCACCTGCACTTGTGTCTGCCCCTGCCTCAGACTGTCTGTCTACACTAATACCTATACACCAACAAATATATATATATGTATGTTAAATTAAATGAATAGATTGTATTACAACATAACATAAACAGCATAGATTATTGCTATATGTAATATAATATACATCCTGTTAATATACGGTTTAGGAGCCAAAACATTATTTAATCAGATGTAGGAAATGAAAGTAATAAAGTAATGACATGAACAACTTTGAGAATTTTCATTTGAGTCCCTTAGTGGCTACACATGCATCCCAAAATATATTATCAACAATTATATTCAGAAGGCATGGTTTTATTGCATTTGCCTATTAATTCTGAGCATACAGCAGCTCAGATGAAAGTGAACATTGCCAATTGCATTAATAGTGTGCCTCCTATTCATTTGCCAGTAAAATGAAAAGAACAGTTTTCTTTAGCTGGTCGATTGTTGCACTGTTAATTCTGTTATTTTATTTTTCCAACACTTATTTTAATTGTGGTTGTGTTAATCTTTCAGCTTGTCTTCAGTAACATTCTCGAATCTTCCATTCATCGCCCATTCACGATATCAGACCAGCAGCGTTCTGGTGGTGTTAAGGAACCCAGACCAGCTCTTTTGTAGTGAAAACGCACAAACCAGTTAGGCACGAGCTTAAAAACCAGCACTGGCACAATAGGAATAGGATACATATACATAGACATATCAGTAACTATGCTGGGGTCTATAGCTCAGAATTTGAGCTCATAGTGCTCAGAATTTGAGCTCATAGTGCACCATACATGTGTGAGTGTGAATTTACATATCCATTAGCCACGGTGGTATTCTCATCCGGTTAAGTTAAATGTCAGTTATAGAAATGTGTTACGTGTTTATTTGGGTTGTGTTGCATTCTACCTGCATGTTCTTTTGTCCTCTAATTCGTCACCCCTGCCTGATTTTATATTAGTTAGCGCTGTGGTTATTGGAGTCCCGTAAGTGCAAGTTGGCAGTAAAACAGCACGTATGTTGCTTTAACAATGCTTCCTGGTCGTGCTTTATTCTCGCCAAAGCCATGATATATCAGCAGCAGCTTTCTGCCCTCCCCCTTTTTACAGCCCTTTCTCTTCCAGCTGCCTCTGCTTCTCTTTCCTTTCTGCCCCTCGTCCAGCTGCCTCTGCCCTTCTTTCATTCCTTTGCTCTTTGACTCCATCATTCTTTATGATCTCTTTTCCCTTCCCCCCCACGTTTTATACCAGCGGCTGTCCCAGCAGGACCCCGAAATGATTACATAAACCACAACACATCCCCCAACTAACCGATGCACATCTTGTCTTCCAGACATAACATCATATTCACCTTCACCACATAAGCTGCAAAACATTACATTAGTGCTGCTGTCGAACGAGACCGAATATTAGACAGCAGATGAGACGCAGCATGTGGACCACACTAAGGTCAGTTACATTATCGCTCAGCAAACATCAAACAGGAATGTGCAAAATTACACTGAGTAATTGGTGGGTTGGTTTCCGTCTTCTACACCAGTAAGTATGAAAAATGTACGTTATAGATTTAAATACTAGAGTAAATCAGTCATAATAGATTAATAATCTGTTACTATTAAGACACAGTGTCACAAAAATGCCATGACCAAGCAATCCGCCTCGAACCTCTCAACCATCTGTGCCTCTGTGTCTCTACACATTCTATATGTGTGCTTATGTGTCTGTGTAACCTCCTCTGTAATGACAGGGTTTCTTGCCAGTGTAATTTGGTAAAATGCATGATTAAGGGGTAGATCAGCAATGACTATAGGGGTGTGTGTGTGTGTGTGTGTGTGTGTGTGTGTGTGTGTGATGATGGGGATAGTAAAATGTTATAAAGCATTAAATCATAAGTGATGGATTTCCACTCAGGCACCATTGGAACCATCTTAAGGCCTGTTAACCTCAAGTATACACGCACGGCACTGCAAAATGCACACTTTACACTTCGCACTCAGCCATCGTCTGTCAATATGTGTTATATAACCACATATGTAACAACTGATGAGCTGTAGCAGTCATCATAATTAACCCATCGTATTATATGCTACATTATATGGCGACTGGTCCTGGTTTTGGAACAGTCGCCATACAAAGAACAAATCTCTGATGCATGGTCTTCGACTCCTGTGTCAGTGTGTTTCATTCATTCCCCAGATCCAGTGTGTGTCAGAGGACAGAAGGCACTCGTTTCAATACAGATCGAACCCAAGATAATGAATCGTTTTGAATTTTTGATCTAACATCTAGCTTTCTGTGAAAATGTTCATCAGACTTCTTTTCTGCTGCTATGATAAATTCATTCGATTCACTTTTTGGACTGGCGGCTGAAAACAGCTGTGAAAGACAGAAAAGAAAAAAAAGTGCAGAGCAAGAGGGTGGCAGAGATAGAGCAATACACAGAGATCACTAGTGTTTAATGAAGGCAGCCGTTAACTCCGGTGAAGGTCACTAGTTAAAGATCTCATCGCAGGGGGTCAAAATAATTGATCAGCAGAAGAGAATTTGTGCTGTTGATCTCTATTAGCAGTTCTATGCTATCTGTCATCTTGGATCAAGTTTGCAGTGAAGTATGTCTATATATGTGTGTGTGTGTGTGTGTGAGAGAGAGACAAAGAGAGAGAGAAAGAAAGACAGACAGAGACATAGAGTATAAAGTGGACAGTATGCATTGCCAATCCTTAATCCCAGCAGCAAGCGATTCACTAATCCCAGGGGATTAGAACCAGGTCAGATGGTTACACACTGCATCTAAGCAAAAGTTCATTTGTTATATTCATTATGGTTGTCGTTTTTTTATAGGTTGTATAATATTTTTTTTTCAATTGCCCCCAAATAATAAATCTGGTAGCATGGTTTCAAAAGCTTTGCAATGACATTATGATCACAATGATATATCGAGTAATTACTCTGAAGTGCCAGAAAAATCTGGTACAGACAATCCTATGGCAATGATGCATAGCCTGGTACGTCTACAAACGTCTCGGACAGGTGAATGCTAAGTGTGTCTCGTTACACCCGTTCAGGTCCTGCATTCATTCTGATGGATTTGGAATTGGATCTGGGATCTGGGATGCCATGCAACGTGTTGTTGAACATGGAAATCCGACACCTTGGAATACAACAGAACTGTGAACCATTCTGCAGAAAGTAGAATTTTCTAAAGAATATTTCCACCCTCATGAGGGTCTACCAAGATCCAATTATATCTAAAAAGTGACAAAAAGTCATATTTTCTACCTGAATAGAACGGTGTGGGCGTGTCAGATCACACCATGATTAATATTAGCATTGTTGCGGTAACAACTCATGAATGGTGTTAGCATTAGGAAAGCATGTAGAAACGACAAAGCAGGGGTTCCACGGCACTCTTGTTTGTACATGTGAGTTATGAATGTTGCATAGTGTATTGTGTTTGATGCATATTTATAGTGGCACGGTGCTTCCAGAAATCAGGCTGTGAGAGCTTGCAGGTAATTTAAATAAGTACACTGATCAACAGAGATAGGGACTACAAGTGGGGCACTGATGTCTGCTTTAATAAAATGGATTAAAATGAGCTTTACTGTCCTGGCATTCAACTAGCTAATAACATGTGACAAGGAGCTTATTATTAATTTAAGGTTTGAAGTTTGGCAAGATCTGATCTCTCAACAACCCCCCACCCCCCACCCCGTTTATATCATGTGATATTACCATGCAAAAACGTTATCAAAAAACATTATGTAGTCTCGGCTTTTCAAGGTGCCTATGTGTAATTATATTATAAAAAATTCTGAAAATACAGCCTGTCTACCTTTTTATAGTATAGAGTATGGTTTTCTCACAAAAAGTGCAGTCACTGCTACTTCTCAGTTTTTTCACCATTTAAAAAAGTTAAATAGTCAAATATACTGGGACTAAGAGACTGAGCAAGCATAAAATAAATCACTCAATGCAAGCAGATGTCTAATTCTGACTGGTACTTTCTATTCTGCTACTGATTGATAGCATTGCTGTTATATGTACTAAATACAATCTTGCACAGCACAGAATGAGAAGACAACAGCAGAATACAGCATTTTAGCAAGTTCAAAATATTTTATATAGTATTTAAAATTCATCATAGAAGCTTTTATTTTATATTACAAATGTATGTTGAAGACTAATATATTTAAATTTAAAAAGCCATGTTAAGCAGTTTATTAAGCCGAATATGCGAAACTATAACACTTAATAATGACCCACGTTTCAGCTCCTACAGCTGTACTGGCCTTAGTACCACCTGTTAGCACTACTGTGGAAGCACTCTATTATACCCTAAAATAATAATACAAAATTACGCAATACTTAATATTTAATAATAATAATAATAATCATCATCATCAAAATGCTGCTCCACTATATTAATTTAATTAATAATAAATAATAATAAAAGCATAATAATATTTTTTCTTCTGCATTCTTATTTAATGCTCCAATAGTGGAGGTAGAGCCTGTTCAATATAGGCAAGATTCTCCCAAGTTTGTTGTTAACACGTTGCTATAGTAACCTTTTAAGGTGAATTATCTTGGTAATGACCCTTCAGTCTCTTGCTCCTTTTCTCTCTTTCTCCCTCTCACACTCACACACTGATGCACAAACACACACTACCCTGTGTGGGACAACACCCCGCCCTTACAGGTTGAGTGGGGGTCAAGTTGCAGCAAGGAGTTGAGTTGTGTTTGGGTGTGTGTGTGTGTGTGAGAGTGTATATATATATATATATATATATAACATATATAAGACATATATAAGACATGAGGTACAAAACAAACAGCTGGGCCAAAAATGTTTGTTCAGTGTAAGAGGTACTGCTGAATATGCATACATGTGTGTGTGTGTGTGTGTGTGTGTGTGTGTGTGTGTGTGTGTGTGTGTGTGTGTGTGTGTGTTTGCTTGAATGCTTCCTTTCTTTCAGGCAGTTCGCTTAGAGTTTTCTGTGGATCATAACTTCTCATGTTCCTAAGAAACTTTCCAAAGGGGCTAAAAAATGCAGGCAGGGTCTTGGGGATAGCCAGCTTTGTGTGTGTATGTGTGTGTGTGTATATTTGCGTGTGTGTGTGTGTGTGTGTGTGTGTGTGTGTTTGTGTGTGTGTGTGTGTGTGTGTGTGTGTGTGCGCGTGTGGCCCATCTTTGTGCCTCTGAACAACCCTCCCCCTTTCCCATAAGCCCCTGCTGTTAAGGGTACAAGTCTGTGAAAGAGGGGAGAAACAGAGAGATGGAGAGACAGACAGAGTGAGACAGGCAGACAAAAAAAGGACAGAAAGACAGAAGGGAAAATGAGAAACAGATATCATATCACTGCGGATAATATTTTTTTCTAATAAACCTGAGTCAAGTAGGAGGTCAGAAAGAACTTTAAATCTAAAAGCACTGAGGGCATCCATGCTGCCAACTGCTAAAAATATTAAAGAGTATAAAGACTGGGAACTGTAAACATCCACAAGAGGGTTTGTGACAAGTAATAAAATTTTTGGTAAGTGTCAAGTAGAAGTGCAACCCCAGAGGAGCATCAGAGCAAAGGTATTTTAGTTGCATAATTTAAAAATGTTCATTACTCCAGTTATATGCCACCGACTGTTGGGTGACTTTGAATAAGAACCTTGTAAATCTTATTATAGGAAGAAACCTGCCCACCTTCCAGGACCTGTTCAGCTTCAGAGCCAAGAAGAGGGTGACAAAAAATAATCACTGTCCTCTATCATCCTGGCTTTCATAAATCTGAACTGCTTGCTTATGGAAGCCTTTTAGGTCGACATGTATCAAAAACCAACAGGCGAGAGAATACCCATAATATCCATATTAGCAGCACCCAAATAGTTCACAGTACCTAGTGGTCCATATTCTAACAGAACGTGCCATTTTATCACTCATTATCTAAACACCAGGTCACCAGTCCATCACAGAACAGACACATTCACAAACACACACACACACACACACACACTTGCACCTAGGGGCAATTTAGTATCTCCAGTTCACCTGACTGTATGTTTCTAGACTGCTGAAGGAAAACGGAGCTCCTAAAGCATACAAGATTTAGTACTAGCATTAGCTAATGTACCTAGCTGCATCTGCTTTTTAGATTTTTTAGTATCTTGATTTTAAGTTTCGATTTTGCATTGTCATATAATAATCAACAGGCCAATATAAAAAAAAAAACACGTCAACATGTCAAAAAGTAGCACTGAATCCAGAAGTCTCAATAAATGAAGTAACAATGATTGTTAAATAAGCTAGTTAGCCTGTAAGCGTCCTACTAGTAGTAAACCACAGCATATTAGTAAAGGTGTCAAAGGGGGGAATATGGACCTATCATGCGCAGATTAGTGAAGCTGTTGACTTTTTGACAGGTTTAAATGGTTTTCGACACGTTGTTAGGAAAGTATTGTACATGGTTTTACATAATATGACGTTTTATTGTTGAATTCCGAGTTTATTATTATTATTATAATTTTTTATTATATTGTAAGTTTAATATTATACATATATAACATTGATATTGCATCATGCATGTCGTGTTGTCATGGAAACAGCCGTAAAGCAGAAAGGTGTCGTCTTGGCTTCCGGTATGTGCATGTGTAGTAGCCAGATGAACAAAAAAAAATCTTATTTTTTAATCTAAAACATGTGTTTTCAGTAATTACTAGTCTAGTTTAGGAGAAATAGACATCTCCCCATTCAAAGAGATGGGAGTTTGGTCTTGTATGGCACAAAATTACTGCCCGGAGACGTTACCAAAAATGGTGGCGAGTAACCAGAGTTGTCCTTTTGTGTAATTTGTACCTTGTCTGGACAGTCTGTGTTTAATCTATCCGCTTATTGTTTCTCCTCTAAAGGCACATTTAAAAAAAAGGATGACAGACTAAATTATCTGCTTCACCCGCAGTCATTACACCAGCAATTGTATTCCACATGCACCTTCTTGATCAGTGCTGATGACGTTTTACAGTGTATCAGGCATATTGGCTGAAAAATATCCGGCCAAATGAAGATCAAATCTAGGCAGCATTTCAATCTGTTACCGACAGACTGCATGAATCATAGTCTGGCCTAGAAAGAAATCAGCCATATCCTCACTTGTTTATACCATTCTGTGTAATTTTCTTATTACCACTGGATGATATACCGTCTTCTAATTCGCAAAAGACCATAAAATAAACTTATATGAATGCTAGGAGGGAATTACTTGTGATTTAGACACCAAAGTACCAGAAAAAAACAGACTGTAAAAAACATCTGGTACAGATTGGTAGTGGCTTCATAATGGTATAGGGTTTGTTTAGCTGCTATTCTATGGGACCCCTAGTATTTTTAAAAACGTCCCTCACAGGTGAACGCTGTGTGTGCCTCCCCTCTGATGAGTTACACCTGTTCATGTCCAGAATTAATTCTAAAGGGTTTGGTGTCTTTCAACAGGACAATGCACCACTACACATGTGGTTGGTGTGGTACAGTGGTAACATCATTGGCTCCCATGTGAGAGACCTGGGTTCGATTCCCGGTCTGGGCAGCCAGTCTGTACTACACCAATAAGGGTCCTTGGGCAAGACTCCTAACAGTACGTTGGCCTTCCTGTAATACCAGTAACCTTGTAAGTCGCTCTGGATAAGAGAGTCTGCTAAATGCTATAAATGTAAATACACGTCTTGAGATGCCATGTTATGGTTAGAGGATTTAGGGTTTTGCAATTCCCACCTAATTAACATTCCCGAACACATTGGTGGAACAGACATCCCTAATACAACAGAATTGTGGACCATTCTGCAGAAATGATGGTGTTAATTGCCAAGCTCATGGAGTCCATGTCCAGTGGGGGACATACCAAGTATTAGTCTAGTTTACCAGTTTTTCTGGTACTTGAGTGCATATTATAAATGTTGTGTCAGGGGTTACAATGGTTCTGTAACTGCATGCAATACAGAGCAGACAGACCGGTAGTGTACAAACTCGTGCTAAAACTTCAAACCATCCACATGACTTGATAACTGAAGCCAAAAAGCCACAGGACAACAAGCCATGATACAATGACTATCTGTATATATATATATAGATCAGTTTTGCTTGTGTGTATATGTGTTTATAAACTGGGTCCAGTGGGTTTATCACTGCACAATGCACTGATTGTTAAATGAACAGTTTCCACTTGCAAGTAATCTGAAAATTAGAGGCTGTCAGGCAGGCTCCAGCAGCCAGTTCCTCTTCTCTTCTCTTGCTATTTTTATTATCTGCTACGGCTATAAAACTCTCTTACATCTGCAGAGCCGTGTCTGATCTTAAGATCCAAGGCTAACACAGCGCTACTCACTTTATACAGATCACCCCACACCAATTCTGCTGCCATCAAGTCATGTGCGTTTGTGTGTTTAGGCATAATGAATGTCATGTTTGTTTCTGAATTAGTTGCACATGAGCAGAATTTAGCTCTCTTGGATCATGTGGCTTAGCAGCAAAATGTTCTGTAACACAGAACATCTAACAAACACGTCTGTCCGAGTCTCGCTGCTGGAAAACGGTTAAAATCTTCTTCTTTTTTTATGTAGGCCAAATCCTTATTATATTTTCTCTCAACGAATACAAGACAATTTATTTTAAAATGTTATTGCCGAAATTGATGTGTGTGTTATATGGCATCATATGGCATTTCTTGCACCAATCAACTACAGTTAAAAATCCAGAACGAAATAAACATTGATCAAGTACATATATGAGCAAAGCTAGAAATGCTAGATCAGATCTCACTGACGTTCAGAGCTCTTCTACCATTCTTCTCCTTCCCGTCCTACTTCCTTTTCCTCCTTTTTTAACTGCTTCTTCTTTTTCCATCTCAAGTGATCCGATCATCCCGTCACAAAAAGACAACTGAGACAAGTAACAGTTTGTCCGTAGCTGTTTCATGTGTCTTTCATTTGTCTCCAGTTCAATACCAGGTCTGCACAAGGCCTTATCTGAGTCAGTCTTTTTCTTTGGCTGAAGTTCAACTGACTTTACTTGGGTATACAGGGCTATCCACTATGTAGTGATAGTGATAGCACATAGGATTCTTATTGCGTGTTGGAGGGTATAAATGAATGATTGAATGATATATACATATACATCAATATATCTATATATACACAGATTGGATAATATTAAAACCACAAAACTCCATCCTCAAATTGGTCCATAATTCATAATTCCTTAAGCTTGCCCATTTTTCCTGCATCCAACAAATTAAATTCAAGAATGGACTGTTCACACAAGGACCAAATTGTGAATGTTAGACATCTGGGACAGAGCATCTCTAAATCAGCAGGTCTTGTGAGGGTGTTCCTGGTATACAGTGGTTAGTACCAACAACCAGTGAACTGGCAACAGGGTCATGCGCACCCAAGTCTCACTTATGTGCATAGTGTGTTAAGAGTTGCCCGTCTTGGTGCCAGATGCCACAGCACACCGTCAGAGGTCTTGTGGAGTCCATATGTGAAGATTCAGAGCTGTTTTGGTGGCTGCTTTGGCAGACGGTGTTAATGTTATGGCTGAATGGTGTGTATCCTTTAATTACATGCGTCAATAGCAGAAAAGAAACAGTGGTATGTAATAAATTAGGAGCTCAAGACAGCCAAAAGACAACCTTCTCCTGCTCCCAAAATTATTCTCCCTCTGTGTGTGTACTTTATGGCCTTGGGTACGTTCAGTGTCCTGTCTCCAGTCCTTCCTCAGCTACTTAAAGCTCTTTATATTTAAAAAATTCCACTGTCTCCATCGATGTCTTTCACTTTGGCCTGCCTATAGCAGTTGATTCTGTTTTTAATCTTTCATCCCCACACTCTTTGAGTTAGTCACAGAGTAATCTCCATTACCGGCATGACTGCCTAGGAGGATGTGTGTAAGTGCGTGTCTCAGTTTTCACAGATCAATCGATATCACTTTCCATACACGATATGTTAAGTGAGCAAATTCTGATTTAGTAGATGAGACGAAAGAAGACTGACAGAGATCGATTAGCTGTCTGCCTTTGTGTTCTTTCTCCATGTCTCACTCTCTTGCCTGCTTGTCCGCACGCACACACAAGCACACAGGCATACACACATATTTATGCATTTATACTTTGGAAAGTATGGACGCAGCTGTACGACTAAAAATCTAAATTAAAAAAAAAAAAATCAAATAAATAAATAAATAAATAAACGGCATTTATAATATTTCATTAACAAGTCTGAATTATACTGTACTGTCTTGTTTCTGACCAGCCTCAACTGACTGGCAGCATTTTTTAATTTTTTTTTTATTATTATTTCAGTGCTTTTCAACCTATAACTCATTTGCATTTGTAATGCACGTGGCACAAGAATGTTAATTTCCCTGTATGGTCTATTAAAAATTCATTTATAACAGAAGCCCAAGGGCAGCTGTTGGGGTCGGCAGTAAACACTTTCATAACTCCTTCAGCCGAAGGTGTTTGTACAATAAGTTCTACATCTGTATTATTCATCTTATCAGTAACAGGAAAGATATTGTGGTCATTACCAACTTAATAGAGCTCAGGGAAAACATGAAAGCGCCTAGGTTTTTGCCTGATTGTGTCTTACCACAATATCTCACAAGAGCATAAGTAACTGGAATTAAATCGATAAAGCTTTCTCTCAGGTCCGTTTTGCTCTAGACCTTCATTGTTTAACTGTAAGCACTGCAATTATGAATTAATGATAAAGTGACACATTTTTATTAAGGAAATTTAACAACTGCCCTTAGATTTCCATTATTCATGCTTTTCCCTTTTTTCTCTGTACAGGTACAAGGTATACCTTCTTGTCAGCAGTAATTGGACATACTACACTGAAGTGCCAGAAAAACTGATACACCAGTCTAATACTCGGTAGGTCCCCCACAGGGCATGGACTCTACAAGCTTGCTGAAGTATTCTGTAGGCAATGGACACCATATGTCTTGCCGAATCCACAACTCTGTTTTATTCTGACTTTATAGCATTTCTATGTTCCACATCATGTTGGATGGCTTCCCAGACGTGTTGAATAACACTGAGATTTGGTGACTAATGTGTAAATGGCAAAACCCCAAACTTAGACCAGTGTTCCTCTAACCATAATTTGGCATCTCTAGACGTGTGTGGTGGCACATTGTCCTATTGCTAGAGGGCAAACCCATCAGAATGATATGAACGGGTCAATAAGGAGGCACACATAGTGTTTACCTGTCAAAGACATTTGTAGACGTATCAGCGGTCCCATGAAATGCCAACTAAACAATTACCATTATGAAGTCACCACCAGGCTATGTATTTTGACTAGGGTTGTCTCATCTGCATTACTGTGCATGGCAGATAAATAAATGTAAATGTAAATTATAGGCTATCAGTGGCCAGCCTAACCTGTTCTATTTCTAGGATCCTTGTCCTGACTGACAGCTCAAGATCTTGTGCTATCATTTCCTGTCACATCACTGTTCACACCTGAGAATTCCCGAGTCCTGACAAAGGCCTCCAATATGTCAAAAAATAATTGGCAGGCCATTTTTGTCTCCAGCCCATCAGGATATCTTATCACTGAAGCTCTGGGCGTCTTTCTCTCGCTCAAACTGAGGATGTGAGAAAGAATACAGGATTTCATCACCAATGACAACTCGTCTAACAGCCTAGGCAGAAAGTGCATGATTTTAGTTGGATAGAGGTCTAAGGCAATACAGCTGAGAAATTAAATTTTCTCGTTGATCATTTTTAGCTTTTAACGCTACGTTTATCTCAATACCAGTAATGGGTATCACATAGCTGTGCCTTAGAATCTTATCCAGACTATGAGCTGTCTACACTGAAGTAAAACTGGTATAGACAAGCCTATGAAAAAAAGGCAGGTGAGGGCTCCATAATGGTATAGGGATTGTTTGGTTGGCATTCCACGGGAACCCTGGTACGTCTACAAACATCTCTAACAGGTGAACATCTTTTATGTCCTGCATTCATTCTGATGGGTTTGATCTCTTCTTATAGGACAATGCACCACCACACACATGTCTAAAGATGGCAATTTATGGTTAGAGGAACACTCATCTGAGTTTGGGGTTTTGCCATCACACCGAAGTCACCAGATGTCAATGTTATCGAACACATCTGGGATGCCATGCAACGCGCTGTGGGACAAAGAAATCCTGCACCTTACAATACAACAGAATTGTGGACTGTTCTGCAGGAAGTATGGTCTTTATTACCTACAGAATATTTCCATAAGCTTGTGGAGTCCATGCCTCATGGGGACCTAGCAGGTATTAGACAGATATATCAGTCTCATTTCAGTCTATTAGATTCTGACAGTTTCAGGATTATGACACTGATGGACAGGTAACCTTTAGAATTTTAAAAAGATGTCTACGTCATGTCTGTATCAATACAGCAATTCACAGCCACATTTGGCAGATGTGATGCTATTGCTGACAGAAGTGCATCTGCTTACTCACACTCATTTATATTCCACTTCATATGAATATCTGAGCACAGCATAATTACATCTGCATTCATTCAGACAAACAAAAAGGCAGACAGTAGCAAACAAAAGCTGAAATTATGTGTGCACAATAAATGTCATACACTTACACACATACACATACGTATCAGACTGTGCCATGATAATCATTGCCCCAAAAAAAAAAAAGAAGACAATATCAAAGCTAAAAATGACTGTATTTATATATAGTGTGTGGTTTCTGTTCCATGAAAACATTCAGTGGTTTGCAGGATATGGATTACTGTTTTCAGGACAGTATTCTATTGTTCATACTGAAAATGTCAATGTAGTACACTGGGAGGAGACGGTGTAAAGCCTGATGGCAACCAGCAGAAAAGATGTACACTGATGCGTCAGAAAAACACCAGTACAGACGATCCAAATACATAGACTGGTAGTGGTAGCTCCATAATGGTATGTGTTTTGTTTAGCTGGCACCCCGGGTACATCTACAAACGTTACAGGTTAACACTTTGTATTATGGAACACATCTGGAATGCCATGCAATGTGCTGTGGATCACAGAAATCCTACACCTCGGAATACAACAGAATTGTAGACTGTTTTGTTCATTGCCTACAGAATATTTCTGCAAGCTTATGGAGTCCATGCCTTGTATTAGACTTAGTTGTATCACCAACATTGCATTACATCCCAGATGTGTTCAATACCGTGGTGATAGGTGGGAATGGCAAAACCACAAACTCAGATGAGTGCTCCTCTAACCATAATTTGCCGTCTCTAGACATGTGGCAGTGTATTGTCGTGTTGGAAGACCCCAAACCCATCAGAATAAATGCAGGACATGAACAGGTGTCAGAAAGGAGGCACACATAGTGTTCACCCCCATACCATTATGGAGCAACCACCAGCCTATGTGTTTTGCATCCGTACCAGTTTTTCTGGCACTTCTGCATACATAAACACCTTGACCTTTTGCTTTAGTATTTAACACAGTGTTTTTTTATATCATGCTTTCCACAATAAGATGATACATAGCAGATTTTAAACAAATTACAATCCTGTTTAGTGTGTAATCAAAAAATCATTAAAAAGCATCCATTATGGCTTTGGGCAGCCTCTGTTACACAAACTGGCATATACATGGTGCTCTACAATCACAGCGGCCAAGAGCCACACCAGCAACAACCATTTCACTTGTTTTTTTTTTTTTACTTCAAGCACTTGGATAACTGCATAGTCAACCGAGTATGCAGTAAAGCTCTCCAGGGCACACTTTAGTTCATTTCATCCTTGTGTTCATTTAAATATAAGCATCTCTAAACAAATCTACCCAACAGCACAACAACTGTCTGGTGGCACCTCGTCGGAGACGCAATTTTCGAAATGTAATAGAAGACCGAAATGAATTATTCCTCCAGGGAAGCTCCAAGGTAAAGTGTAAAAGCAATGTGGCCTTATGGGGTTTAGTCTTGTGTCCCAGTTGTGCAACACTCTATCCATGACACACTGTGCTTGAGAATGCTATACCTAACGCTCTCCGAGGAAGAGAATGATGCAAGCGTCGCTACCTTACTAACAAGGAGGAAAGCAGGAAATTACAACTTAAAACGTAGCGTACATTTCAGTTATATGGGTTCAGCAGTTCCCGGTCATGTACACAAAGCACAATTCCTCCAACAAATGTTTACAATATTCTACTTGCACTTCACAATTTCACATTTACAATGGGTCAGAAGTTCATATACACACGATTAGTCACGCCTTTAAATGTTTAACTTGGACCAAATGTTTCCAGAAGCCTTCTACAAGCTTCTCACAATATGTTGCTGGAATTTCAGCTCATTCCTCCTAAGAGAACTGGTGTAACAGAGTCAGGATTGTTGGCGTCTTTGCTCGTAGGGCTAGGCGATGTGGAAAAAATCATCACAATATTTTTTTTTTCCATATGAGTCGATATCAATATTTCTGTTACACTTAAAGGTTCTTTTTTACTCATGAGAGGTGAACACATCAAAAGGCAAATTCTGGTTAAAATTTTATTCATTTATCAGATCTTGAGAAATGTACATATGTACACATACATCGATACTTCGATGTCGTCGATGTATCACCCCAGCTCTAACTGGCATGCATGCCTGCTGTAACCCAAACATTAGCACAAGGGCTAAGCCACTGCTTCGCCTACAATCTGTGCTGTATGCGTCGACCAAACCTGAAATGGCTGTAACTCTAGTTCAGCCACATGATTGTTTCAGCACGGCACGGCGCTATCTTTATAATGGTATCTATTTTATGAAATACATCAGTCCCTCCTACAAAAAAAGCATGCAAAAACATGATGCTACCACGCCTGTGCCTCTCGGCTGGGATGGTGTTGTTTGACTTGCAAGCCACTGCATTTTTGCTCCAACCATAATGTTCATTATAACAATGTCCATCAGACAAGAGGACATTTCTTCAAAAAGCAGTATCTTTGTCCTCACGTGCAGTTGCGAACTGTAACCTGGCTTTTTTTATGGTGGTTTTGGAGCAGTGGCTTCTTTGCTGAGTGGCCTTTGATATAGGACACGTTGATATAGGACACGTTTTTACTGTTATGGATACTTGTTATGGGATACCTGTTTCCTTCAGCATCTTCACAAGGTCATTTGCTGTTGTTCTTGGATTGATTTTTATTTTCTGGCACCAAAGTAAATTCATCTGTTGGAGCCAGAAGGAGTCTCCTTCCAAATCGTATGATGGCTACCATGGTGTTTAAACTTGCATATTATCATTTGAATAGATGAATGTGGTACGTTCAGGAAATAGAACCCAGGGATGTACTAGACTTGTGAAGATCCACAATACTTTTTCTGGTGTCTTAGCTGATTTCTTCTGATTTTCCCATAATGTCAAGCAAAGACAAGTCAGCCTTGAAGGTAGGCCTTAGAATACTATTCTCTATTTTATTAAATGATAATAAAATAATTAGGGCTGTCGAAGTTAACGCGATAATAATGCATTAACGCGATCTCAAATTATCGCGATAAAAAAAATAGTGCCGTTAACGCAAATTCTAATTTGGCCCTGCGATTCAC
>JAOVVF010000029.1:10070640-10096881 GCA_028565595.1 Duopalatinus emarginatus | reverse complement strand
TGCAGTAGTCCAGTCTTGAGATGACAAGAGACTGAACTAGTACCTGGGCAGCTTCCCTTGAGAGAAATGGTCGAATTTTCCGGATGTTGTAACCTGCATGACCGAGCCAAGTTAGCAACATGACCAGAGAAGAAGAGTTGGTCATCCATAGCAACTCCTAGACTACGTACCTCTGTAACTGGAGTGATCATGGTATTTTCCTCTCAGATGTACCAGGGGTCCTATGGAATGCCAGCTAAACAAACCTGATATTATTATAGAACCACCATTAATCTGTGCAAGTTTTTTTAACGGTCTGTACCAGTTTGTCTGGTATTTCAGTGTAAAGAAGGAATAAGATGACAATTAAATGTTCATACCAGGTAATATAACACTTGGACTTGCATTGTAAAATCTATTGAGGTCTGGTTAAAAATGGGAGAAAAAACTAAAGAAAGAAAAAAAGAGCAACTTTCCCAGCATGCATGTGACAGAATGAGTCTTGTGGGATTCAGTCCCCTGACATGTCTTCTGAGAGCTCTGTGGATGTCACATACTAAGGATTTCCAGCTGGCATTTATGGCCTGTTATGTAACTGACTACTTAGTCCATCCTGAATAAACAGAAAATTCTTCATTGGGTTGAATTTCTAGATCTTATAAAGTTGACGTTTGGTGAATAAAGTTTTTATTTCTGTGCTTTTCATTTTAAAAGGTTTGGGTCTTATTTAGAACAAATGCCACTTTGCCGATTAAGAGCATGAGCATTTGCTTTGTAGCCATTTAGAAGATGCTCTAATCCAAAACGACTCAAACAGTTTAAGGATACAACGGTGATACAAAACATGTGATGACACGGCAAAGAAAACTGAAACGACAAATCTGTGTTTGTACAAGTGGCAAGAAAAAAAAAGACCATTCAAAAACTAAGCATACAAAAAAAAAAAAACAGGTTCGAGTGTACCATGACCGTTACTCATCTCTAAACTGGAGTAGACTTGTGAGAATAAAATACAGGCAGATGCATCCAATCATCCTGTGCCAGAGTTCACCACCACAGTGAGTGGATCTCCTTTTGAATCTAACTCCTGCTTTTGTCTCGAATATGCCTTCTGTTATTCATTATCTCAGCTGCTCAGACATCTTTATCCATTTAAACACGTTGGGAAAGACAACAGAAAATGTTATTCACTACTAACAGATACACACTATAGTGCCAGAAACACTGGTACAAATTGTGACTTCATAACGATATAGGGTTTGTTTAGCTGGCATTTCATGGGACCCCTGGTACACCTACAAACATCTCTGACAGATGAACATCTCTGACTGTGTGCCTCCTTTCTGACTGACACCTGTTCATGTCCTGCACTCATTCTGATGGGTTTGGCCTCGTTCAACATGAAAATGCACCACCACACACATCTAAAGATGACAAATTATGGATAGAGTAAGACTCATCTGAGTTTGTTTTTTTAACCAGATCTTAACGTTATTGAACACATCTGGGATGCCATGCAATGCGCTGTAAAACACAGACATCCTACACCTCAGAATACAACAGAATTGTGAAGCGTTTTGTTTATTGTGTGCAGGATATTTCCGCGAGCTCATGGAGTATGTGGGACCGACCATTTATTTGTCTGGTGTACCGGTCTTTCCGGTACAGTGCAATTGAAAACATATTATGAGCACATTAGTGTAAATTCCTAATTTGCTCTGCACTATTGTGCTGTAATCAGCTATAAAGTATTTCATGCTACTGGAAACATATTAGGTCTTGAATGATGGTGTGGAAATGGGAACTTAATGGACTGTTGCTTGTATGGGGTTGACAGTTGCAGCTGGAGGACGCTGCAGATCAGTGTCTATTAAATATTCTCAGAAATCCATTTTTGATGATTGTTTTGCAGATACATCACAACTGCACAAAACATAAACATGACAATACAAGTCTGATAGTTTATGTTGAGATTTTAGTTAGTACCAGGCACCACTACACTACTTAACACATCTGTGATATTTTAATAAACTATATTTTCGGGTGTCTCCGACGACAACTATGACTGTAGAAATTACACCAATCACCAAACAGCTCAGACCTTTCAAATGAATTAAGTTTAATTCAATTTTATTTTATTTCTATAGTGGAGAAGTTGTTCTGTGGTATCTGGCACCAAGACTTCTGTGGAATAAGACCAGACAGGCTAGCCTTTACATACATTAGTGGGCCTTGGGCCACCATGATCCGGTTGTCTTATATTGGACCACTCTTGGTAGGAATTATTTACTGTTATATTGTGTACATGCTACAAGACCTGCTGGTTTGGAGATGATCTGACCCAGTCGTCTAAGCATCACAATTTGGATCTTGTTAAAATTGCTTAAATCCTTTACATTGCCCATTTCTTTCTGATTACAACACATTAGATATGATAACTGACTGTTTACTAGCTGCTAAATTTATACCACCCCTTGCCAGGTGCCACTGCAATGATATAATCAGTGTTTTTCATCTCTCATGGTTGTGATTGTAATCATATGGCTGATTGGTGTATATTGCTTTTAAAGGAACATTTGGCAAATACTAAAATTATAAAATTCAGTGGTTTCCACCCTCGTTTTATTATTGCCCCCCTTTTCCTTTTTCATAATGTCCGTCTGTGTATTCCAAGTCTTGGCAATGTGCCTTCCACAGATGGAAATATATATATATTTATAAAATATAAAATAATGACAAGACTGGTGTTACTAGAATTGAAAATACACTCTGAATAGTGCTGGAACTAGAGACCCATTATACACACTGTGGAGATAGTTAAGGGACAACTGCACTGCTGTTGAATGTCTGGGTGAACTGGTTAACACTTTGACTACACAAGCTGTCTGAAGAATGCAAACATGCCTTACAGGGAGTCCAGTCTGTAAAGAGGCACTTCTAAGACCATGTCCTACTTCAATTATAGCATACCTCATTCTGATAAGGCCCGGTGTTGGTTCATTATGTGGTAGTGTATAAGGTTCAGGAGTTATTGTTCGACATGTCCAACATAAAAGAACCAAAGTGTGTCAAATTTAACATCCACACTATAACCAAAACTCCAGAAACAATTCAACATTTTGTTTTCAGTGTTTTATTAAGGATCATTTTAATGCTCAAATAAATTTGATAACTGATTTTTAAGGGTCAGCTTATTTAATTAAAAAAAAAAGTCCCCCCCCCCCTCTTATGATGATTTAAAGATTATTTCTTACAATACCCTCCTCCATGTTGGTTGTAGAAGAGTCCATCTTCACTGTAAACGTTTAGAAACCATGACTAACAAACTGCAGCCATACACCATTAATCTGTCTGGTAAACTAAAGCAATATCTTAATGTTAAATCTGCCTTCGTGTAATTTGCATGACAAGCAGCAAGCGGATTACGATGCAGCTCGTGTCTGCAGTCTTGCTAAGATCTTGTGACAAAAGATGCAGGTTGTGTTGTGTGCAGTTTACACGGTTTATCTTTGTTAAAGCAGACGGAGAGAGGTCTACTCAAATGTAAAGATACTATTTAATCATGTATGGAAGTTTCATACGCATGCACACGTCAATTAACAGCATGCAGTTATACTTCAGAGTAGGAAAAAACTGCTCAAGAACAACACAATAGTAGCAGAAGAGCATAAACAAACATTTCATACTGTCAAAAGGATCATTAGAAAAGTAGAAGGAAGAGTCAGGGACTTTTTTAATTTTGAGCTTTTTATCCATGTTTTGTTTCAAAATAAAGATCACACATTGTTTAGAGACAATCTACAACTGGAGTTACAAAAAATAGTTGCCCAGGCAGAAAGCACACACAGCATCTGTTAACTATACACATTATGGTTACAAGTGTGCTCGCATAAAGAGATCATAGGAAATATACACAAGGCTGTTTAAATATACACCGCAGAGTGTTCCAAATCAAATGTTACAATCACTTACAAGTAGACAAAAGAATGGCAAATCTGTACACACCTTGCGACCAGGGCAATCTACGCATCACACACATACACACGCTCGCTGCTATCTGCCCCAGAGCAAGGGAGGGACTATAAAAGATCTTAAAAAAAAGGGGGATGAGCAAATGTGAAAAAATGGCTGGTGAATGGCTAAAAGCAGAGTGCCCATGTTTGTCTTCTTTGTACATCTATGCCATTTTAATCGAAAGGGCTTCAAAACCAACAAAAATCTGATATTACAATTTACAATATACAACAACTCATAACTCAAACAACAACCAAAAAGGTGAGAATTTACACTGAAATGCACAAGATTCTTTTTTTCCCCATTTTGTTTTTTTTTTCGTTCTCATACCAAAAAGGGCTGTAGAAGCGAGTCCACATTTACATTAGCCAAGGTTTACAAATGTACAATTATACAATTAGAAGTATGTATTCACTACTAGGGTAATTATAGGTACAGATTGGACATCAAAAACCAGAAAAAACTACAAAGTTTTATATATATATTTATATATATGCAAAGTTCTACACCAAGTATGCACTAAATATTTATAGAAGCAAGACCAAAAACGTCTCCCATGCTAAATGTCTGCACCATGTTAGCAATAGAGTGAGTTAGCATGTAATGTGTGTGTTATGAAGGTGTGTTAGAAATGTGTGTAATAGCAATAAAGTTTAAATGCGGAAGCCTCCATGATTCAAACTGGGATCAAAACAAATATTGTCATCTCATACATACAGAAACAGAAGAAGAGGAACAAAGTTTTTAGTAGTAGTGGGAAAGGGACTAGGTGAATAGAGATAACAAGAACAAGCTCACAAGGACCTGGAGAAAGAGAGAGAGAGAGAGAGAAGAGCATTCAGCAAAACTAGAGTAGGATTTACAATGATCCCAGACCGACAGCTCTAAGCTGGGTATGGACAAGCTCTCCTCAAAGCATAAAGAGGAACAATTTACATGATGCCATTGGGTGGAGCACAAAGTGGGCCCAGGTCTACTCCATTCTTCATGTAGTACTTCTCCAGCTTGGCCAGAATGTGCTTCCCATACGTGTACTTCCGCAGGGTTCCAATATGAGGCCGGATCTAAGCGCAGACAAACGTCCATATCATAAAGCAGTAAGATGAAAGCACAGGCCAAAGAAAACAAATACAGGGAAAGACAGAGGAAAAAGATAAGGCATATGCAAATAAAGGTTAACGGTTAGTTTGAATTTTTTACCTTGTGCATGACGATCTTGCGCTGTGTTGGCTCGGCAACGTCAATCATCTTTTGCACGACGTAGTTGGCGTACTGGTCCTTCATCATGGTGTATAAGGCACTGTGGGGCCCGTCCGCCATACTGCACACTTCATCAATCAGCATGGCCCGTTCCGCACGCAGCGAGTGTGTCACACACTTCTCCACCACATTACTGCAGAAAGGGAGACGGTTGTCATTACAGCCTTAATGACGCGCTGTCTTGTGTCTACAGTGACACTGTGTCTATATGCTATCATCGTGTCGCAGAGGCTTTAACCCATAAAAATCCAACATATTGTCTGGAAACATACACTCGCAAGGATTAAACAAGGATACCAGAATAGCATTAACAAAAAAAGAGAAAAAAAAAGATGACCAATTTAGGATTTTCTGGCCCTTCGTTAATTATGTTAGAGATTTAAATTTAGCAGATGATCAGACAGTGGATTAAGGCTACTAAGATTTGTAATTTCAGCAATTTCATAACATTACTTTTAAACCATTTGTATATCCTTTATAAGTACGACTAATGTTTCCCATTAATTATGGACTGCCAGTTGTAGAGTTAAGAGGAGCATTTGTCATCTTGTTCTATTCATTTTTTATTATAACCTATTTACTTTTTTGTTTATTGTTATTTTTTTTCTTTAATCAACGTAAGAATTTAAGTTAATAATTCAGGAAGTGTATCTAAAGGCTGCATTTGCAGATAAAATGCAAATAAAAATATAGTGGAAATTTAGGATATTCCTGCATGCAGAGCCCTATTTGTTGAAAGCTTTGTTGATAAGCTAAGCTCACGTCTTTTAACCTCACAGACCTCATTTCCTAAACCTATGTTCCCACCAGCACCAAGTTGTGTTGCTGCCAGCTTGAGAAAAGGGTATGGCTTATTGCTGTTTGTCCTGGTGCTTGTTAATTACCTGGCAAACTTGTGCTGGCTGAGTCCCAAAACATTTCCTCTAATCTCCGAGACGATCTTGCTCTTATCTTCTGCACGGCCATGTTCCAGCACGTGCTGAATTACATAGTTGCCATACTGATCCTACACACACACACACACACACACACACACACACGACAACAAAAAAATAAGCAAATGGAGAACAGTTTATACGCAGTTAGGACAGAGGACTACACAGCGACATACGCCATTATTAGACTGTTTTAACAGGGCATTAGTAACGGGACAAAACGTTGCTTACTTGAACCAGTTGCTCAGTGTGTTGGTGCAGCTCTTCCAGGATTGGCAGTGTCTGCTCGGGAAGACAGTGCTCCAAAATACGCTGGATCACTCTGCAGCCGTAGGGGTGTGTGGACAGGGCAAACACCTGCGCAACACATGCACAGTAAATACACACACACACACACACACACACACACACACACACACACGCACCTTTCATCTTCAGGAACCACTTCAATGACCGTTAAAACATGAAAGAAAAATCCATTTACACAAACACTCCTCTGGGGGCTTTATGTAAACCTGACATTTAACCATAGTCTGTGGCCAGTTGCTATGGTGACCCACCTGTCCCTTGAAAGCATCAATGATGAACTGGAGAGCATGGGGCTGCACACACTCGATGCACTTTTGTACTACATGGTTCCCGTTCTGATCCTTCACACACTTCAGCACGTGGCCGTCCAGCTCCCGTACCATATCACTCTGTACCACACGTCCACACAATAGTTACTTAAGCCATCCATTTAAATTGCCTCAAAACGATTCAATTACTGAGCATTTCAGGCTTGACGAATGAGAAGCATGAACTCACAATGACTTGCTGATCAGAGGGGATGAACTCCAGAGCTTTCTGGATCACCCTGCATCCGTACATCTGCAGAGCTAGAGATAGAACGTGGCCACGAATCCGCTCAGCGAGAGCCAGCTTCTGATCCAGACTGCCAAACTAGACAAATGCACAAAATGTTATTTGCATATAATATGATGACAACTGGTAGCATAAGCCAGCAACTTTAGCTGTACAGTGTCAGAGAGATGTAAGTAAATAACTTGCATTGATAATTGTGTGCGTGTTTGGGTGTGGGGGTGATGACAGCGACACAGTGAATTAACTGAACATTTTGTTCATGATTTTAAAAATGGTTTGAATTTGTAAAGCTTGTATGACCTCTCAATACAAAAAGTTATACATCACAGAATCACAATGTTATCCTGCTGAATTACTTTTATTAAACCATTAAAATTAATCTTAAGCTTCTATCGTCATGGGACATTGAACCGGGACAGACGGGTCATCAATTCTTTATCAAAGCTAATAAGATATGCACTTTAAGAACATTGACAAGTCAGCATTTAATTTTCTTTGATTTACGTTCCCATACTTCAACAGTTTCACTGCATGTCTAAAGTAATGGAGTAGTCTGTGGTTGAGTCAATGGTGAGAAATTGCTTCAACTTGGGGGCTGTGCTGAAATAAGCACTTTTGTACTATACACGCTGTGCCCAAAAAGTAGGGCCCTAATAGACATGTGTTTTTAAAAGCTCTTAAACAGTGTTCCTCAATCGTCAGAAAACTTAAAGCAAGAACATCCATCGCTGCCATTTTACTACTGAATCCATGTCTGCAATACAGAGATGAAAGATAAAACCAAGCCACCCCAACAGCTGTAGAATTATAACCAACAGCAGACACGCCATTAATGTTCTTACCAACATGTTATGCTACATTATTAATAGCTTATATAACTGGCCCCTATAATTCATGTGAAGAAATTCAAACAACTGTCTAGTAGAGTGCATCAAGAAGACCATCTATTTAGCTTATTAAACTGCCAAACATGAGACAACTGCAATTCCGTCTAAGCGTGTAATTACAACCCACAAAACTAAAGATATGTTTAGGCATTGAGGAACAAAAGGAAACTATGACTTACCTCAAAGAACTTCTGAATGACATAATTTCCAAAGACGTCAACCATGAGCTGGTAGGCAGCCTGCAGAATCTCACTGAAGACCAGCTGACGCTCTGCAGAACTTGCTCTTTCCAACTTTAGCTGAATAAACCTGAAAATACACAAGTATTTCAGAAATACAGCATTCACTCATACTGAGAGTCATTCAAGTGGTAGATATGGCTTTAAGGTAGGCTACCTTTAAACAGATTTTCATTAAGTCATTCTCTCTTACCAAAGGCTATGCCATTTTGGCATATGTCAACAGGACAAAGATATATTTTTTTAAAGAACTCGGCAGACAAGCACTAAATAGGACACAAATGCACACCTGGAGCCATGCTGGTCCTGAGAGAACTCCATCACATGGCCTGCAATCTCACGCAGCTGGAGGTTGGGATAACGGTTGTTACGGAAGTCCTCGAGCAGGCGGCTGCGTCCAGATGGCATCACGTCAGACATACTGTAGCGAAGTCGTGATGAAGGGAAAAGCTGGCTGCTGGGACTGAAGAGAGAGGAACCAGTAGTGGCACTGCGATACTTTGCCTCAGCTCCAGGAGCAGCAGAAATGAAGCGCCCGCTGCCATTGGTCAGTCCGCCTGCAAGGGAAAACCAGCAAATTATTAGTCATTACATTTTTTAACCAAAAACAGATAAGAACAAATTTTACACCAATATTCGTGAGCCTTTTTTTTTTTTTTAAAAATGGTACACACCAAGATTGAGACTGCTGGAGGATCCATGGGTTGAAAGAGAGGGTGGAGGAGTTAGAGAATGGGAGGGCGCTTGAGTGGGAAGTGGCATGCCAACAGGGCCGGGAGAGGAGCTAAAACCAAGTCCGTTGTAGAACCCTCCATGGCCAATAGGAGTGAGACTGCTGGGGGTGCGCTTGTACAGGTCAGAACTGCCAGTCAAAGAGTCCCGGCGAGAGCCGCTGGAGCTCGAGTTAGCAACTGCAGACAGACATTTATATTAATCATATTTCTGCTGAGCTTTCAGAACCACAAAAGAGACTAGATGGCCTAGATTGAGCTTTATATGTTTGTTTAGCACAAAGTAGTACAATACTAATATTACTATCAGTAAGCAATAATATTCTCTCATGGATGCACACACCTGCTGTTCCAAAACCGCCAAGTGTTCCCAGTGTAGCTCCCAGGGACGAAGATGGGTTAGCATTGAATCCAAGAGAGGAGCTTCCTGGTTGGGCAGAACCCTGAGAAAACAGGGATGAGCTCTGCGAGGAGGAGCTTGGAGAGCCACTCCCATAGAAAGAGCTTCCACCAAGAGCCCCGGCTCCCTGCTGACCTGGAGCCTGTTGGGAACTCAGTGCACGAAATGCCCCGTTGGCTGCACCTCCAAGGCCTGCATTAGCTCCACTGGCAGAGGCAGCAGCTGCAGCCACTGTATAAAATAAGACCAAAAGATCATAGGAGGGAGAGGTGGTGAGATTCTACAGACAAAAAATGAAACCAAAAGAGTTCATCATATTGCAAGCGGCGCTGTAATGCACACTACAGTAGATAGATGGCTGAAGAAAGTAAAAGCTGAAATGCATACCAGCGGCAGTGGGGCTGATGATGACCGAAGCAGGAGCCATGAGTCGGACAGGTCCACTGCGAGCTCCTGTATTCACCACCAGAGCTCCGGTCTGATCATAATATGCAGCTGGAGCAATAACGGGATAGCCTGGGAGACAAGTACAAAGCAACGTTAGAATGCTAAGCTCAGATATTAATATTCAAATATCTATTTAAATGTCAAGAGCAACCAAAAAAACCCTCACCGGGAACACCGGCTGCCAAACCTTGTCCAAATGCCAAAGCGGAGTTCACTGCTGCAGCTGCTACAAGCTGGTCCGTCTGCTGGCCCTGCTGACCCTGGCTCGGGGTCAGGGGTCGTTGGTTAGCTCCAGTACGCATTACCTAAACAGCAAATAGTGTTTAGGGAATGAGAAAACAGCATAGGGACAAAAAAAAGTCAAATACTACTGCTTTTGCTACTGTTTTTTAATCCACATGCAGGATTAATTAGAGCGTTTAAAGGGATGGCATCGTTGTAGGTTTTGCTCTGTGCTGCTTTCTTAAGAACCACAAAAGAATTTCTCAGGTTTATACACACCTCTCAGTAATTTATATTCAAGGCTGTGGGGCGTGATTTCGTGGGAAATTAACTAAAGAGGGTGAAATTCTGAAATCCAACACACAACAGAACATGAACCACTGATCTAACGGGTACAAGAGGTGTGCACTGGGATTAGTAACCCATGAGACACACCAAAGAAAAGCCACAGTGATTATTATTATTAGTGGAAATATGAGAGTACAGCAAACAGCTGGTGTCTCATGAGGTGTTCTGCACTGTGTTTACTGCAATAATTCATTCATCTTTCATAAATGTATTTCATTGCATTTCACACCTGCTGTTGGTTCTGCTGAGTCTGTGCTGCTGGCTGCTGATTGGCAGAGTTGGAAGGGGCAGGAGCCTGCTGCTGGAACAGGTTGGCTGGATACACACCCCATGGAGTTACTCCATAATACTGATGGGGCATCACTGCTGGACCTAGAGAATGCACACAGATTAACCCTCGACCTATAAACACACACTTGCAAGGGTCAGTTATCAACATTAATATGTTGGGAATTCCATACCAAGAGTGGCAGCAGCAGCAAGGCCGGCAGCATAGGGGTCAGTGCCAGGCGGGGCCGCACTAATGATGTAAGGGTTCGGCATAAACGCAGCAGGAGCCAATCCTGAAATGTGCACAGAAAGTCTTTAATAAATTAAAGGACTTCAGACATTATGGCACCAGGCCACTGCTCCATTGATTTGTCCGACCAATGCACATCCATAGTATATGAGTAATCATTCCAATAACTGATCTTAAGTTACAGACAAACACACTCACCAATGTGTGGCTGTTGGGCTGCAGCAATGGCATACTGCTGCTGCTGCGCAGCTGTGAGCTGCTGCACAGCCAGAGCACTGGGCCTCTGAAACAGCTGAAAAAGTGCAACGTAAATAATTAAACACTTCTCTTTAAAAGAAATATCCACACTCAACAACTCACAAAGTCTGAAGTCTAATAGGAAAACTTTTTTGTATGTGTAGCCAAAATGAACGACAAATACCACATAATTGGGCATATAATTATTTAAAACCCCACACAACATGCATTAAGACCAACATAAAGATTGCTACATAAAAAAAAAAATAACTTTGTGTATAATGCTTTAAATGACCTCTGTCGATCCTATTCTAACAATACAGCCTGTGCAATCCACAAAACTAAAATCCTACCTGCTATTGAGTTGTCAAGAGCATGTTACTGCTATTGTTACAGCTTGCTGCCACAACGGTAAAAGTAATGCTACCAAAACACCGACCATTTCCATATGCTAATTCCTTTTCACTAACTTTTAGCTTAAAGGTGTATAGTTTCTGCAGCTTAGCAGTTAGCAAAATAGGGTTTTACCTGTTGAGGGGAGTTGTAATCAAAAAGGCCAACAGTCGCTGCTGTGGAGTCAAGAGGCAGCTGGCTACCAGTATAATCAAACTGCAAAGTCTCCATGGAAACTGATTCCATGGGGTCAAGGGTCACGTTTTGTGGTTCAACATTTGGGAACTCTTCAGCTGGTTTTGGTCCTGTTCCTCCAGCCATTTCAGCTCCACCCAACTCCACTTCAGGACCAGCAGGAGGACAATTACCAGGAGTGCGGCTGAAACGAGGGTAATGAGAAGCCTACTTAAAATACGGTTCTCTTTAAGCCCACAGGAATTTAGCACAAGTGATAGTACATGAGCACTGCAAGTCATACCTGAAGTCCTTCACATCAACATCAAGTCCATTCTGACTTGGCAGTCCGTTAGGGTTGTCCATAGGATCAGGCTCAGATTCCTTCAATTCTTTTCTCTCTGGGTCAAAGGTGGTTTTTGGTTTTGCCTCTGCTCTCTTTTCAGCATCATCAGTTTCAGCATCTCTTGCACCCTAACAGAAGAGCAGAGATGGAAAAACAACAACCAGTTAGCAAAAAACATACTGAAGAGATAGAAATTTCAACACGAAAGTTGGGGCAAAACATTTGGCATGAAAATGGATAACAGGAAAAACAGGACACTCACAAAGGCTCCTTTACGTAGACAGGAGTCTAGTTTCTCAGCAGGGGATGAGCTCAGTACATATTCCACCATAGAAACACCAAGACCACCGCTCTCGGAGCGGGGAGAAAGCACAGACCCTGCCTCACCAACACCGTGGAAACCCTGACCTGGTCGACGCTGCACCATGATTGGCTGGGACACTGAATGATCTGGGGATCAAACACCAAGATACAATGAAACATTGTAACAAATGTGTATATATACACACACATATAGATATTTCTTATTAATCACACATGCAAGCGCATACAGCAATTACCAGAGGCTCCCCATGCACTGTCTCGCCACTGGTCCAGAAAGATCCCTTTTGGTCCATCTTTCCCTGAATCATCAGACTCCCAGAATTTCTTTCCTGTAAGGAGCTGCTGTGGGAGCAGGAAGGTAGAAACATTACATATAAGAAAAAAGTATGTAACAGGATGATTTTAGTGATCCGTAAGTCGCTCTGGATAAGGGCGTCTGCTAAATGCTGTAAATGTAAAATGTAAATCATGTGGACGACTCTAACCTCTCCCATGACTCTTCCCTCCAGGGCAAGTGCCTGAAAATCATGGTTGAGTTCATCCATTGATCGCACCTGTGACAAACACACACGACAGACAGCTTATGGAACAATACAGACAACCAAAGAACAGAAATATTTTTCACTTTCATTTTCATCCAACCCCACAAGCAGCCCAACAATCCAGATAGACAAAACGTGCTTACAAATGTGTTTGTGTATTTGTGTACAGTGCAAAAGGTCTTACCTGGTTGTCAGCATGGATGCTATCTCCAGTAGGCCAGCGGTGTTTGCCATTGTTGTACCCAGGCTGGTCACCATGCTGCCGCTGAAAGAAGTAATCTACCATGGCATCGTCTTGAGAACGCCCAGCCCCCTGGCTAGGGGGAGGAGCTTGTGGAGCAGGGCCGGGTTGAGGGGCGTGGCCCGCGGGACTCAGCACCACAGGCATATTGGGTAATGGCCTGTCAGGGGGAGGCAGTCTGAGGTGGGGGCTGAACGAATCCTGCCAGAGCACAGCTTTTCTCTTCAACACGCACGCTACGCTCATTCCACCAGAGCCTGCAATGTAGCAAGAAATATATAAAATGTTTATGATGAATTCAAAGTTCCGCTCAACTTCAACATAAAACATTAACAAAATCACACACTGAATACAGAGGGTCATACAACTTTGTAAAACTAAAGATCAAACACTTTTTTTAAGCTTTCTTTTTTGAGTCTTGTGAACAGTATAAAAATGGTCAGCATAAATTAACCTAAACCTTTAATATTAAAAGAATCCGAAGTGCCTTTTTTAATAAACAACAAATATTTGTGAGTATGGGAATAATTAAGAAGCTGTACAATAGATACAGATTTAATAATAAACAAAGATAGCTGAAATATATTCAGCTAATTTAGATGAGTGAGCAAGGGCCCATGCCATGCAGAGCGTACAGCAATTAATGCACTATAGCTAAATTATACAGAAAAAAGTATCCTTTTTAAAAAAAAAAGTCAGTCAGATCAGGTATACTGATCTGCTACAAAGAGCTTACTTGTAACCTGCCACACCAAACTAACACAAACACTGGCGTGTAAAACTGCTGTGTAATGTATTATAAAAGCTTAAATCTGAAACTGAACAAACCTAACCAGCTACACTAGAGCTGAATATTTTAATAAAACCGTAAATTACACAATGCTACGTGATTAATAAAAGTAAAAGCTGGGATTCGAATACTACAACCAAGTATTCTGCTTCACAACAAAGAATCGTTATGCTGAGCCAGTGGAATATGGGTGTCAAGTACCCTTTTACCGAGCCACATAGATCTTTGGTTACTACATGCTTTCCCAAATGCATTGTACACAAGACAAAATGGCAACAGTTATTGTGTTTTCGCATTTGTGACAACAGTAATAAAAGAAAGAGTAGCGCTTCACTGGTGTATTGAATTTTCTTGTCTGTTAGTGTTATAAACTAATACCAGACACTAGATAGTTGAAGCAGGCCCCTGTCCCCTGGATACTTGAATCTATTCATCAACACGCAGGCCTGAGCCAATGAATGTGCTATAAGGTATCCCCCAGTGTCCAAAGGGAGGGGGGGGGGGTGTTGTTGTTACACAACCTGCATCTCTAGATGTGAAGAAATGTTACATTTTTTGTTTGAAATTAGAGTCTATAAATGACTTATCATGGAGCTATAAAAGTCAGAGAAAAGCCAAGAACCTACCCATAAACCTACCATGATACATAATACAACTTAATACATCTTTTAAATTAAGCTTGTTTCAAAAAGGTAAAGATATAACCATACAAATCATTTTACCACGTCTGTTTTCTTTATTCAGTGTGGCATGAGTAAAATGCTTCCCTCCTCATCTGTTGACCCTTATACAGCAGCACTCAAATAAGAATATGGAACGTAATCAAGTGGGTAGGTGAGATCATATGAAAATATTTTGAACCTATGATCATATTCCAGCCATCTGATTTAAGACGCTAAACTGAGACAACAGCAGTCTTAAAAGCAGGTGCAATTCATTCAGATGGCAAATGGAAATTGCAGAACTGAGCACATGCTCTGGTTAAAGGCCATTTTCTGAGCAGAATAAAAAAAACTGAACAATTTCAGACACTTCTAAAACGCACACAACTTACATATTTTGACTTTCCCAGGAGTTTAAATCAGTAAACTTTACCTTGGTAAATCGTTTAGTATCCAAAGGGTTCAGGCCAATTCATAGAGGTGTAGTGAGGACTTTAGCAGAATACATCACAATCAACAAATAACACTATGCATACAAAAGTATTGGGACAAAGCTCAATTATTAATTTCAGGTGTTCAGGCGTTTCATTCTGTCCCATTGCGACAGGTATAAAAAAAATTCAGTTTGCCTTGAGTCATATTAAAAAAATGAATTTGAGCTTGGCACTGGGATAAGATGCCACTGTTGCGATAGTCAATTTGTCTATTTTTTTCTCCTAGATATTCCACGAACTGTAAGTGGTATTATTAAAAAGTGGAAGCATTTGGGAACCACAGCAACTGAGCCACAAAGTGGCAGACCATGCTGAGGTCCATGGGGCAACCAAGTTGCCAATGTTCTGCTGACCAAACAACTGAAGATTTTCAAAAATTCTCCAGCATTAAAATAAGCATAAAAACTGTGCAGCAGGAGCCTCGTGGCATTAATTTCCATGGACGAGCAGCTGCATGCAAGTCTAACGTCACCTATCACAATGCCAACCATCGGATGGAGTGGTGTAATGCGTGCCACCACTGGACTCTGGAACAGTGGAAATGTTCTGTGGAAGGACGAATTACACTTTGGACATTTTGGACAATTGTAAGCTTCCTTTGTGGGAAGGTGCTTTTCTGTTAAAGCAACATGGTTGGGTGAATTGTGTTGAACTTGACTGGCCCACACAAAGCCCCAACCTCAACCCCATCAACTGTTTGGGAGGACCTAGATAAAAGACCGCAAATCAGGTCCTATCGTCCACAACATCAGTGTCTATATTAAATACTATAACGTAAATAGAGCACATGGAACATGACGCGTCTGATTTCAACGTAATTTTCAGACAACTGAACCAACCGGTATGCACAATACCAGTTTAACAACCTGACAAATATCAGCTCTGCTTTTGTTACAAATGCTTAATTGCTAACAGCAAGGAGTGTAGGGAGGACTCCCTCCTCTCAAGGTTCACAGATTTCTAAACAATGTTAATTCTGGCACTTCCACACCATAAGAACCTTGATTTCTTTTACACAAATAGTGCCCGATTTTCCCCTCACTGGTTTGTCAGGCAGGAAAAGTGCATCGGATTTCCGAAGAAAAGAAGATAACCAGCGCATGAGAGATTTTGCTGCTTGCTGTAGCTGGCTTTAATTAGTGAGCAAGCTTTAAGCACGTCTAAAAAAAAAAAAAAAAAGGATAAAAAAACAAAACATGTTTTTCAATATTGTGACTCGCTTTTGGTATTGCAAAGTTAATAACATGCTGAATTTCATCATCAATGCTTTTGTTTAACACTGCCATTATGTCAGAATAATGCTCAGGAACCTGTAGGATGGATTTTTTTTCCCTGTATGTATATTTTACTGTACTTACCAACCAGTGAGTCACACAAACTCAGCAAGTTTTCCCTTGCTCTAATATTACGTCAAATACAAAGTGACACGGTTTTAAAGAAACTGCTTCAGTGTAGTCAGACTTGGTTTTCTTCTTTAATTATTATTATAAAGGGCATTGCTTGAACTTTCTTAAATGCTCCAGTGAGTCAGTGTTTACAACAGATTTGTTTACCTGGTAACTAGTTACAAATAGTTTCTAGGCCAGATTCAAGGGTTGAATCCTTGACGTTTACAACAAAACCTTTTTTTAATGATTTCGAGCCGTATACATGTTTGTGCCAGAAGATATTTTGATGATACAAAGTGAGTGTTTTTGCATGTGTTTTTCACATTGTGCAACAGATAATCTGCTTCTGCATATCATATTCTGATACGCTGGAAACTTTTCAGAATACTCAAGATAAACTGGTAAAAGCAGTTCATCTGATTCACTTGTAAGCTGCTTTTAGGAAACGTGTCGGTCAAAAGAAATAAATATAAATGCATACACAATGTAATGATAAATATAGATAGTACAGAGTTAAACAGGAATTCCCCTTGCTTAGAAAAGCCTGTCTGAGGGGAAATCGAACATGAACACGCAGCTCTTAAGTTTCATTACACTTCACTATCATACGCCATCATCACACTGCATACCCACAAGGGAAAAGAAAGGGGTAAAGGTCAAGTAAGACGAGTCACATGATGCTAAGAACTCGGTGCGATTACATGTATATGATAGCATTCACACTTTTTTGATAAAATTGTTACAGCAATTTAGTTAAAATCCTGAGCGTTAGTAGTGTTTCAGACAAAAAAAGTGAAGGATTCAGAAAAGTCCTCAGTGCTCAACAGCTACAAAGAAGGTGTTGCAACCATCATGAACACCTCTTACACCCACAACACAGCTAAAACAAAAAAAAAAACCTTAAGCCATCAATATATCATTTGTAACCTTGCCTCCTCATAGTAGCCAGATGCCCCAGTTTGGACACCAGGAAAAAAAAACCGTCCAAGTGATGCATCTTAGAAGTAAAAACAAATCCACAAGCACAGATAGATGATAGGTTGTTCATATTACATACTTCTGTAACAGTTTCACAAGAAAATTGCGAAAGTACCCAAAGATGGTGGCAGTATAAAAAACTAATGATAAAAAGTAGGTTATTACAGTAGATTACAATTTAGCTACAAATGTGAGAGAATTGTGAATGGTGCCAAATCACTGGTAAAGCCTGATGCAATGCTGTGCAAAACATGCACACAAGCATGGATGACACCACAACAACCTTTTACACACTGACAAATCATCCTGGTACTAATTTCCAGGATGTGGCAGGTTATCTTCTTAAGTAAAGTGACTCATTGACCACTGTGCTTGCACACAGAAATTTAGCCTTCCCATTTAACCCATCCATGCAGTAAAAGGAGCGACGTGGGCAAAGTTTGAGGTCAGACGCTTTGCTCGAGCACACCTCAGTTACGTCTTGTCGGAGAGGGAAACGAACAGGAGGCTGGTTCCTTAACCACAAGCCTACGGCTGCACTTTTAAGTCATAGACTGACCCCATTTTAGCCTGTAAAAGTAGGTTGGGGAATATTTTCTATTTCTTGAATGGTTAATTTCTGCTCCTTTTTAGGACACCGTAACATCCTGATCGATGTCGATATTGTATTATATCGTGAAATACCGTGATGACTATCGATATCGGGTGGGTTTTTTTGTGCACAAAATGTCAACTTTTTCGGACGACGGTTGAGTGCTGGGACTTTAAAACACCCCAGGCTCGATATATAGTGGTGTCGTGTACACAATGTAAGTAGATATGAACAAAAACCCCAGGAGGATTGAGAAAAAAAGCCCGGAAAACACCACACACACACACACACTGAGAGGTCGGTCCTCTTTCTTTCTCTTTCTCCCCCACCGTACGCCTCCCGGAAGTGGATACTGAAACCACAACGGGGTTAATTATTATCCAAACACACCGTTTAACTTTTAATTTTTTTCCAAAGATGAAAAAGAAAGCTTAAGAAATGTACGTGTGTTAAAACATGCAAACAAACACGCACACACCCGAGTGTCTTTGTCAAATCGCACCTCACAAGCAAAAACTCGACAGTTAGCCGTTAGCAGAAGAAAACACGGCACCTAGCAACCGATACCGTAGTCCTGAAAATGAAGCGTTTGTCCAAAAATGGTGCCATATTATAATACATATTAAAGAAAAGGACAATTTTATCATGCATATGTTCAACAATCTAGACACAGGAACCTGTGAAACAAGGGTCCGAGCCGTTTTTGCTGGTCTAATAATACACGGCCTGGTCCTCTTCCTCTAAAAACGTGCTAGTTACGGAGAAAAAAGGACGACACCGCGATGGAAAAGACGTCTTTAGGAGACAAAGCCGAGTATTAAAATGGCCCTGAAAACGATACCTTGCCTGTACGCGCTATGCTACAGGTCCTCCTGCTGCTGCTGCTAACAAAAGGCCCGAGATGTCTGGACAGGAAGAGCGGCACAACAGTAAGGACAGAACCGGGGGGAGGAGAAGGAGGGGGAGGGAGGAGGCGACACCTCCGAAAATATATCTCTCTCTCGCTCGGAAATCAAGCGCTAAACGATCCCGGTTCGCACAAATAACCGCGCGGTACGGTGCCCCGGACCCGCACGAGCTTGTAAACATTGCACGTTGTCTTACTCACAGGTGGAGAATGCGGATGGTGACGGATTTCAGCCCCGGTTCGCTGCGGCTCCCTAGCTTTCACACCAACAACATGGCGGCTCGCTCCAAGCAGGCGATCTCGCAAGGCATCATGGGTAACGAGCGAGAAGGAACGTGCGCGACGAGGGGAGTGTCGCGCGCTCGAGTCCTTTGTTATCGCCGAGGAAGCACGCGCGCGCTGTGAAAAAAGCCTTATAAGCGCTTATGAAGCGCGTTATAAGCGCCGTGGAAATAATAACAGGCACAGTTTTAACCTCCGAGTCGACCGTGAGCAGCTTATTAACGGGTTTAAAACTGTTTAATGGACATAGAGGTGTAGGACTAACCCCTCCCCCCGAAACACACACACACACACACACACACACACACCACCCTAATGCTGTTCTACCAGTCTTTTGTCCTGGTTGAGTCTTCATAACACTATTATGGATGGATATATAGATAGATACATAAATATATAGATAGACAGATGGATAGATGGACAGACGGATGGATTTATAGATGGATGGATAGATAGATAAATTGATAGATACATAAATACATAGATAGACGGATGGATGGACAGACGGATGGATTTATAGATGGATGTATAGATACATAAATACATGGATGGATAGAAAGATAAATAGATACATAAATATATAGATAGATGGATGGATAGATAGATGGATAGATTTCTCTGAGGGAAATTCGTGTATCACAGCAGCACAAGTACAGTAAAAACAGGACAACAGCAAAACAGAAAAAAAAAGGAGTGTGAGATACTCTTCTTTGACCCATATATGACCCATCCATGCAGTGAAACACACACACACACTAGTGAACATTAGGGGGCAATAAGCACACATGCCCAGAGCGGTGGGCAGCCCCTTTATCCGCAGTAACCGGGTAGCAGTTTGGGGTTAGGTGCCTTGCTCAAGGGCACTTCAATCGAGTCTTGTCAGTTGCAGGGCTCGAACCTGGGAACTTTTGGTATCAAGGCAAGTTCCCTAAGAATATATTAATAGTAAAGTATAAGAAAGTGATGTCAAGTCATTTGTAATAAGGTTGTAATATGGATATAAATAAAGTGCAGTGGAGAATAGCTGTCTGTTATAGAAAGTATGTATATAGTCTGATAGGTACATGTATATTAATAAAGTGATAGTGCAGTGGATAATAGCTGTCTGTTATTCACAGGATGTGCAAAATACTGTGGGGGGAAAAACATCACTGTAGTAGTGATGGAAGGCAGTGTACATGTGACAGGACCAGAGGCAAGCATTACCATATTAATGCTACATTTACACTAAAGCAATGGCATTTTATTACGCATGTTGTTATATCTTTTGCATAGTACAAAAGATACAAGTTATAACAACATGCGTTTGGAAATGACGTAGATGGGAAAAATAAAGAATAGAGAAATAATACATATATGGGAAAAACATAGACAGTGGTACATTTTTCTGCTACTTGGGGTGTTTTGTACTCAGTTGGTTTGGTGTTATTTAGTGTGTTGAGTTTATCATGATGACAGATACCATATCGCATTCACAGAATGTGCAAAAGTCATAATAAATATACGTAACAGTGCATTTTGACATGCCTAGAATACAGTGGAGTCCAGCAGCATATACTGTACATGGTTAGTGTAGAATAATGTCCCAACACAGTGAAGAAGAGCTGAACAGCGAGATCGCAGTTAGTATAAACAATCTCCCTGCTGCTGCAGTCTGTTGCTGAAAGTGCTCCGCTGTCTGACCAGCAGGTCATGGGGAGGGTGAGATGTGCTATCTATGATAGTCATGAGTTTGTTTTTTGCCCTCCATTAAACTACTACTTAAAAACTGTCCAGCCCAGGACATAGCCAGCCTTCCTGATCAGTTTGTTATAAGACACAATGTACTATGCACTGTGTGTGTTTTATTTATTTGCGTAAAACAAGCAGTAAAAATCTGTGAACCTTCAGCAGCTGTGATTTATGCCTCATCTAGGCTGGGTATCAATCCAACAATGTACCGCCTTATTTAGCACAAAAAGAGGAAGTGGTGTGGCCCGGCTGCTTGATTAGGTATCACCACACTGGGAGATGGAGGTCAGGGAACACATTCAAATGAAAATTTCATCCCTGAGCTTGGCCTTGTCATTATGTTGTCTGATGTTACTATAGTTACAGCATGTTAAATCAAACACATAAGAGCATTACACCGTTGTGGTTTATTTACACGTTTGTGACCTGAAGTGACATGATTTACCTACTATCCATGTACACAGAGGAATTTGACCTCTACGTTTAAACCATCTGTGAGGTAAAACACACACTAGTTAGCGCACACACATTAGAGGGCAGTGAACATGCTCTGTCTACAGCACCCTGAAGCAGTGTGACAGTTAGGTGACTTGCTCAAGGGCACTTCAGTTGTGTCTGAACCAGCAACCTCCTGGTCACAAGACCGGTTGCCTAACCTTAAGCCACAGCTGCCCCTATAAACTATAATGAGCAGGATCTCACATACCTGAGCGGTCGGCAACGCTATCTCAGGCACCTGGGCAGCAGTTGGGCAGTTAGGTGCCTTGCTTAAGGGCACTTCAGTCACGTCTTGTCGATACAGGGGATCAAATCAACAACTTTGCGGTCACAAAACCGGTCCCCTAACCTCAAACCACGGCTGCCCATGTTATCTGTAAAGAGCATAATCTTACATTGACACTGCTGATATCTCGAAACTATTTCCCTCAGGATCAGTACAGTTTTATATATCTGTCTGTCTGTCTATGTATCTGTCTATGTGTATGAAATTTACTGACATTACATTAAAACTATTACTATAGGGTTATTAAGCCCATTGTTAGATATTATTCACACATTTCTAGCTTGAAAATGACTTCTTATATTGGCAGACATCCAAAAGTCATTATTTTTCTCTTTACTATAATATCCTATAATTATCTTAAACATTGAATCTTACAATCTGAAGCAGTAACGTTTAATCCCTTTTAATGGCTGGTAATGTAAAATCTGCAGGTGATAAAACCAATCCCTACCTCCACAACAGAGCAATTTGCATGTAAATCTTAGTGGGTCTATGTTTCCTCTTCCCTCCTTTTTGTGTTTATATAGTTGTAGATTATAGCACAGGATCATAAGTCTTATAAAGCCTGTATGGAGGAAGCATGCTCAGAATGCAGTGTTTTGTAAATGTTTGATGTGATAATGTGATATAAAATATATATAATATAATATATATACTATAATATATATATATATATATATATATAAAATCCTGCAGATCGACTTGTATGTGTAGTTTGTTTAAGAAAAACTTTGCTGTAGTATGAGGTCAGCTTTGGAGTCGCTGTGGGGTCAGGAAGGGTGTTTACTGTTCTCCAACCAAAGATTTTATGTCTAAAATCAAACGTTAGGCAATATTATACTTTTTATACCTTTAATTAAGAGAATGTAATTTGTGTAATGAATAGCTTGTTTTGCTTCTTGTTTTTCCATGATTTTTCCTCAACTCAAACACAGTGACCTGTTTTAGCCTGACGAAATATATCCACATGTACATGCTGTTATTCTACTACTCAACCGTATGAACCGTGCGGTACGAGTGACATTATTTACCCAAACAGGACCACAAAGATGTTTTTCTTCTAAGACAAAAACAAAAACAAATATATAATATTCTAAAAAGAGTTTATTCATTCCAATAGCACCCTCACAGTCTCGTTAATCCCAGCCCCGGCCATATATATATTCATTGTAAAACGGTTTACAAGTAAACATTTATGGCTCCTCACATTCATCCTAGAGCAGACCAGAACATCCCTCTTGTCCACTCACACATACACTAACGCTTCGAGTGAGGGTCACGCTAATGTACATCGTCCCTACAATCTTTCTGATATTTACATGCAGAAAAATCCTACGACATTCCCCAACTACACAACTAGCCAATCTAAAATTGTCACCTAAAACATTACACTGTATTGGCTTAAGTCATAGTATAAAAAAAAAAATTCTCTCCCTCACACACGCACACACACACACACACACACACACATACACACTGGAGCTGAAGGAGCAGCTCAGAAAAGAGTTCAAAGGTTACCTGGGTCAAATGTTATCCTCCCAGCAAATAACACTAAACATACACACAGATGCACACATGGCAAAAGGATCGGAGTCCTCACATCTTCCCCCACTATGCCTATGCAAATAGGCAAAACAATGGCATTGTCAGTTACTGCTTTGCCTGTCTTTTGTCCCTCCCCCATAGTCCATGGGCAAATGTACATTGTCTTCGGATCACAGACAATATCGTATGTATTTAACACTAAAAAATGTCAGTAAAGTCTTGAAAGAAAAAAATTGACCATATTAAACCATACAGTGGAAGCACACCATAATCAGCGCAGTCAACTGCATTGCTCTGTGGCTCTGAAATCGAACTGCATTCTGTGGAATAAATCATAGCTATGCATCTCAAATTTGCTAAATAGTTTTGTGCACTTCAAAATCCTAAGTACACAGAGACATACACTACGTAGTGTGGCAGTACAAGCTTTCACCCACAGCCTTTCTCTCACAGTGACTCACTGAATGCAGTGTCTGTGCTGCAGTTTGCTGTTCTGCCAGCAGAGGGAGACAGTTTCAGAAACACAGACAATTTTGTAGAACTATATACTGTAACCCACAATGAACAGGACAGCATCTCTGAAGAGTTCTGCTTCGGGAGTGTCCACGCCTTTCTATCCAGCCCTGGATACAAAAAGACAAAGAAATCACAAGACATGAGACACGAATGACATTTCACGTTTTTTCTAAACTGAATCATTTTCATTCCAAGTCCTCCTGTCAGGACAATGAGTGAGTGAGTTACTTTTTTGACCACGGTGTAGTGGAATTGCCCTTAACATTTAAACAATCTGTGCAGTGAAACACAAACATGCAAACTAGTGAACACCAGGGCACAGTGGGCAGCGCCTTATTCGCAGCACCCGGGGAGCATTTGGAGGTTAGGTGCCTTGCTCAAGAGCACTTCAGTTGCTCAGTTCAGGCTCAAACCGGGGACCTTCTGGTCCCAAGCCTGGTTCCTCCCTCATCCACAAGCCTATGGCTGCCCCCAGTGTCAGTTTTACTGCAGAATTTAATTCCAGTCAAATTAGAGCCACGTCCAAAGGCCAGTGAGCGACAATAACCACAGCACCCCAGAAGCAATTGGGGGTTTACCTGCCATGGTCATGGACACTTCAGCTGTGTTTACACTTTAATACTGAGGGTTCGAACCGGCAACCTTCTGGTCACAAGTCCAGTTCCCTAAACCTGAGCCATGGCTATCCCCTAAGGGAAGAGGTCTCTAAGTTAGGCCCGGCTAGTGGAGTGTGTGTAACATTAACACAGTCAGTTCAGTTTTACTAATTTTACAAATCTTTATTTAATCTTTAGTATTTCATAATTTGGGCAAGCATCCAAATAAATAAAGGACAGAAAGAACCAAGTATCATCTCGTTATTTTAAAATGCAGTTTTAAATAAACTATTATTTTTCTAAATAATCCATAAGGACAAAAAAAAAATTGATATACCTGAAGTTTACATAAGGTACACAGGTCTATATCACGTGATGCTGTAAATCGTGCCTTAGGGGCTTCTGGTTTTAGTTATAGGAACTAGGAAGTCAGGCGACTGCTTGGCAGCTTGTATAATCAGGTTATACAGGCTACAATAAAAAAAATCTTGTTGTCAAAGCACTTAAAAATCGCTGACACAGTGACAACTCAATTATGAAATTAGGACTAAAAGAAAATGATCAGACGAGTATTAAAAAGCATTTTTCTTCATTTATGTTGTGCTTGTCGTTTATTTTTAGCGACCTTCTCCCAATTTTAGTCATTTGCTACCCAAAACTCCCAGCCAGAGGGAGAAAGCTGTGACATGTCGAACATCTGTGCAACATCACACAGCAATCAAACACCTCAGAGGCAAATCATGTAACACCTTCTTTCATATACATGAGCTCACAGATGCCAGCCATTAGTTTGTGTTGACTCACACAACTCACTTTAATTCAGTTCACTTCACTTCACTTTAATATGAGTAACTGGTGTCACAGTATGTCTAATCATGTAGAAATGACCAGTGCTAACAGCCCTACGTCCAAAAAACATCTGTACTGATTTGGTAGTCAAAATATAAAATAGAAACAGCTCAGTTCCTGTACCTGGGTCCTGAAAGTTCTGGTACTTGTGCATATGTCTCTAAAGTCTCTAATAGTAATTTGTGGTATTTGTCAAGAATTCATTAGAGTTTGACTAAGTATTCCCCCTGAGCTTTAGACAAATCATTTAAACAGGGCATTTACTCACGCACAGAGACATTTCATCTCATAGGAATTGTGTTCCATTTGACACAGATTGGCATTGTGCGCCTTTCATTTTATTATTATACACACTATTAAAATAAAACTTCATTTAAATGGAAAATCAGCAGATGTTGAAAACCACTGGAATATTCTCTTGCGATAGGTGCCCCATATACTATAAAGGACCAGAAGAACGGGTACCAATTGGTGGTGGTTTGTTTAGCTGGCATTCTATGGAACCCCTGGTTCGTTTACAAATGTTTCAGACAAATGAACTCTATGTGTGTCCCCTTTCTGATGAGTTACCCCCATTCAAGTCCTGCATTCATTCTGATGGGTTTGACCTCCTCCAACAGGCCGATGCATCACCACACACATCTAGAGACGCCAAATTACAGTTAGAGGAACACTCAACTCCATATATACACACAACAGAATTGTGGACCGTTCTGCAATAAGTACGGAGTTCATTGCTTAAAGAATATTTTAGGAAGCTTGTGGAGTACATGCACTGTGAGAGACCTACCAAGTATGTAACCGGTGTATCACCAGCATTGCATGGCAATCCAGATGAGTTTGATAACATTGAGATCTGGTGACTTAAATGGGAATGGCAAAACCCCAAACTCAGATGAGTTCCTCTAAACATAATATGGTTTCCGTAAACATATATTGTCCTGGTAACAGTGGTAACATCATTGGGTTCCCATGTGAGAGACCTGGGTTCGATTCCCAGTCTGGGCAGCCAGTCTGTGCTACA
>JAOVVF010000029.1:10056793-10068788 GCA_028565595.1 Duopalatinus emarginatus | reverse complement strand
AAATATAATTCCTGACAGATTACGGTACAGATGTAAATCTGCTTCAGTACAATCTTACTTTCTTTAAATATGAGATATGCCAAAGTCGTACTTGACTCACTCCCAAACTGTTCCTCATCTGGTCACCTTATACCTGCTATCAATAGTTAATAGCGTTATATCTGTGATTAAGCACTCAGCAGTAAGTAGGAGTGATTTTCACTATTCTGACATCCACTTCCACTTTTTCTCACATTTCTCTTATTTAGGGTTTCATTACGATTTTCTGTCCCCAAGTGAACATTCAGGTTACATTCATGCATTATGGCAGACACTTATACAACTGCCTGTACCCGAAGACCTCATGTTTTCTCAGACGGACACAAAAGAATAAACCAGAAGGCTTTTTTTTTTAGGAAGAAGACACCAGAGCCCTTGAATATTGGCAGATCTTTTCAAGGTTAGTGATTTTTTTTTTCAGGTTTAAAGTTCTAAATGGCTGAAATGAAATTCCCTCTTCACTTTCCTGTGTGCATTCAAGTGACCTGGCAATTATATTCGTCTTTGTCCTAGCTGCTTCTGCCTTAGAGTAGCCTGGGTGAGAAGCCTAAAAGTTTTATCTGAGTCTCTTTCAATTATTAGTGCTTATACAAGCTCAATTACATGAGTCAGTCTGTGTGAAAACTTGTTATAAGTGATTAGCCATAATAACCAGGCTAATCATTCTTCTCATATTTACCTGAGACAAGTGGCCCACCTCCAGGTAGAAGCAGATAATGAAAGCGTTCCAACCAACCCAGACCATTAGCCATACTGCATACTGGACAGACATAAAGCATAAATGCATGTTATTCGACTGCAACTCAAAACACAGAGACAGAAGTCACATGACGATGATGCTCAAACAGTAGATGCTTTGAAGGATTTCGATTATACGTTCTACTCATACCAGTATCTGTGTGTATACAGGTGTAGACTTACCAGAATAAGGTATCGTGAGCGGACCTGCACCGTCCCGAACACTCCCAGAATAACAGCCAGGATGTGAAGAAAGTTTGCCAAGATGGGAGCCCATTGATAGCCCAGGAAATCAAACACCTGCCTCTGCAGCACAGCCAGCTACAAAAACACATATGCATACATGTGTACAGTTAATGCACACTAACCTGCAGTAATAAAAAAGCACTATAGTGAAGCATTAATAACACACACTGATCTGACAAATAGCAACTAATGGTTAAAACAAACATCTGTATTAGACTTGTTTTTGCTGTAGATGAGTTGTAAAATAGGGATGCACTCGAGTGTATTGGCTGTGATTGTATACATCCATCAAAATGTGGAATAACGATGGTTAAAATCCGTTGACTCTGACATCTGTGAATGAATAATTAAAGAGCCTGACATTCTAGACGCCCACTGGCGAATACTTTGGATTGTTCAATCTTAAAAATAGATAAGCTACGATGTAGCCAAGTTGACTTAATTTTCCGTGCCTCACATATACACAAATAGTGTAACCTCTCCTCCTTGGCTCCTTTAAGTAGCCTCTGTGGCAGACTGTTGCAGCACAGACCTGGCCTACATAGCAAGACCCAGCATTCTGCCTAGAAAGGGACGTCTGGTATTGTTGGCTCGCATTAACAGGTGAAGCTCAAACAAGCTACAGGCATCCAAGAAACAAACAGGCAGCTTGGCACGAGCTTTGCGGATCAGTCCGGAAAGAAAGCGAGCAACTGTACAAAGACTGTCAGGGCCGCTGGCAAATGTTCCGAAGCGTCAGTTGCAAATACATGCCTGCTTAATCAACACAACAGCTAGCATCCGTTCACAGCTGTCACAGCAAGTGACATGTTTTTTATAGCTATATATAAAACTAGTTTATGGGTCATGTATGATTCAGTGCAAGGGGTTAAAACTGGAGGTCCGTCATGCATCTATTCTTACCATAACCAATCAAGCATCTGTGGACTGCACGGTCAAAATGAGCCGTAAAAGGCCAATAAAACACGGTCTTCCATTTAGGCCAGGGGCAGACAAATGTAACGGGCCCTTCACATACACACACACACACACACACACACAAGCAATCCCACAGCACTCTGCTGCAGCTGTTTCCATGGAAACTGCCTGGAGCCCCAGCCCACAGCCCTATGAGAAAAGAGCCCCTACCTCAGGAGATCCCTCTTTTGCCACATGCACACTCTCACAAAACACAAACCGATCCGGGGCGTTAAAAGTTTCCACGAAAGCGGCGACTGTTACGTTACCGTTATCAACAATCTTAGTATGGACCAATACCTGACACTGGTCCAATACTCACGTCCTCTAGGTCTCTTCAAGCTTGTGTTGCTGATTGATGTGAAACATGACAGGCCTGATGCCAGTGTGCTCCAACGGCTTTAAAAATCATAGTGACTTCAGGGCCTGACTTTTTCATTGTGTCATTATATTTACTAAATAATCCATAATGGAAAATCAGTGTCATGTTAGTCATCGTGTATTTACAGAGCATAACATGATGCCCAGAGACACAACTGAGACAGGATACTCTCAACCCTAGTGGTTGGTTGATTGGTGGTGCTGGGATTTGAACTCACACCCTTCTGACCAGCAAAGCCTTAAGTACTGACCTAACCCTGATACTCTCAACTATTAAAGGGAGGAGGGGTATGTTTAGGTTTAGATCTACAATGCCTGGTCCTTACCTTTCATCAGTCGTTCAGATCAGATAAGATCAGATCCACAGAACATGAGTATTAAATCAGTGTGTGAGACACAAGGCGTTCACTTACCAGCTGCATGGAGCAGATGACCACGAGCGTGCACCTCCCGTCGCAGCGGCCCATGCTCTCGCGCTTCATGCACGGCTTGGGCCCGGCGAGGCGCCGCGAGAACGACGGGTCTCCGTTGAGGTCCAGCGTGGCGGCTGTTTACACGGTTATCTATACACCCGGGCGGTCAGGGAGCCCACCGGGCTGCAGCCGCGGTTCCGCCGTGCCTTAGTGTTCCAGCGCTGGTGATGACCATAACCGCACTTCGTGCACAGACGTGTCGCCGGGTGACTTTGTTCTCCCACGGAGCCGACCGCAACGGGTCGGCCACGCCTTCAATTCAGCGCGAGAACGGGGGGAACCAAGAAAAGCACAAAGAACAGCACAGAGAGAGAGAGAGAGAGAGAGAGAGAGAGAGAGAGAGAGAGAGAGAGAGAGAGAGAGATGGTGCATGTTTGAACAAATGAGCATCATAAATGAGCATCATATGATATACAATCACACGGACGGGGGGTGGGGGGTATCTAGGGGCAAGTGTAAAAATACCACAAAGCAAATCAGCACGAGGCACAAATCACGTCTTTGTCACTTACCGCGCGCGCTGTCCGGTGTCGCCTTTTTCTTTCCCCTAAAGAACCGGAGGCCGATTTCACACTAACGGATTCAGCTGAGACCGAACCTCCCCGATCAGCATCCCTCCGTCCCGCTCGGCTCTTTGTCAACACCGACAGGAGGGCGAGAGAAAGGGATTATGGGTGGAAACCAAACCCCTCGTGCAAGTTTAGCAGCAGTCCGCGCGGGGGAGTGCGCCTCCTTCTTCTTCTTCTCCTCCTTCTTCTCCATCTCCGAATCAACACAAAGGAAAAGAGAGTGGCTCCATCCCTAACAGCACCCTACCCCCCTGTCTGAGTCAAGCCTGAATGTACCATAGTGCATGGAAGAATGGCCTCAGATTGGGTGTATTATATGGGTAAAGGGACCTGGGCAGGATTCAGGCTAATAGGTGAAGGCTGGAAGGACATGGAGAACAAGACCACCAGGATGAACTTTTTTTCAGAGAGGACAAAATAGCCCTGAAGTTTCTAATAGACTAATGGTTAAAAGAATGTTGTTTGACATGCATCCCATTCCCATTACCCAATATGTTCAGGAGGACTTTCAAAGACACTGACTGTGATTTTAAGATCTGTGGTAATGGAAAATCTTGACACTTAGGATTGGGGAAAAGGGTGACAGAAATTTGTGGTTCTGTTTTTTTAAATATTAGTTGTACTGTAGATAATATCATCAGTAGGCTATATGACTCATTTGACTTGTAGGATAAATAGTCTACCAATCTACCCAATACAGATGTTTCCGTTCACAGAATCTTATTTTCTTCTTAATTACATCCTTTCCCGCTTTTAAGCCACCAAGTACACCCACATGATTCTGGGGAAATTCCAAAGAGTTTAAAGAAAACCTGGAGTTTTTTTTCCCACCCTCACAGCACACAAACTATGCCTTGTAGTGTCTCCTAGGGCGGGTGGTATGGGCTAGCAGGGCCACCACCAGCAGCATCATTCCTACCCCATGTCACTGGCACATCTGTTACATTTCATGAGCAGTGATTGAGATGGTGTAATGAACGAGATCACCACAAATGCCTTGTGAGTAGAAACTAAAAGTAGATAAATGAGGCACAGTTGAAAATAACATAAAAAGACAGTGGACAGAATCACAACTTTAACATTAGAATCACCCTTGTGACTGGAAGGTCTCCAGTTCGATCCCTGCAGCTGACATGCCCTGAACCCAAACCCCCAACTATTCCTTGGGCACCATGGATATGGGCAACCCCCTATTCTGTGGAAAGCTTGTTCCCTGACCCCTAGTTTTCACTAGTGCATGTGTGTTTCATTTAAATGCAGAGGTCAAATTCCTTAAAGGTTAAATTCCTCTGTGTGGAAGCACAGTAGGCCAATATTTCACTTCCACGTTCAATAGGTTTTGGTTTGAAGGGTTTTAATTTTCCGTTATGAACTCCAGACATTGTCCAGTGTTGCTCTTTTACACATGTAACCCATAACAGGAGAACAGGAGCCAGAATTGTCATGAAATAAGGGTGAGGGGTGGCAACAAAGTCTCTTGCCAGTATTTGGATTTATCTGACAATTTGCAGCGTCAGCACTTAATCTCTCTAGTTAGACATTTTTTCGTTGGTGTCTGCATGTAAATAAGCCTTTTTTTTCTTCACCCTTGGATGTTTACTTTCTTTCAGATTTGCACCAGTCGCATGACACCCATTTACTCGCTGTAAATTCTCAGCACAATGACCTTCTCTATTCACACATCAGTGCAAACAAACATTTCACAGACTTTTACTAGGGAGCTGACAGAGTAAAGTCTATTTTAATGCATAGAATGTATTTGAAGGTTTTAAAGAGTGAGTAATTTAGCACTATTTATAATCATGTAATAAATAAAGGATATAATGTGAATTAGAAATCCTTCTACAGCATTTATGTGTAGATAATGAAATAATATTTGCTTCCAGTACAAAGTGTTTTAATATCAAATAGACCAATTCTCTACAGTAAGATACACTTATCAACAGTAATACTGCCGAGTGACAATACTGTAAGATCACCCTTGTAATTACTAACTAACAGTTCAGCAAATGGCTAAATTCAATCCGTGATCATAAACGTGACTCAAAGATTAGAGTCCATAGTTTATTTAATATAACTTAATGAAAGGTTAAATAAATGGTTTCCTCTCATATATGTACAGTATAGTACCATTTAGACGTTGGGGCTGTTGTATTGGACCCCACTAGCAGACACCAGACAACACTAGCAACAGATCCTTCTGTAGGATCAGACCAGATGGGTTAGCCTTCACTCCCCTTGATCCTGTCACCAGGTCACTGGTTGCCCTTTCTTGGATCACTTTTGATATGCATTGACCACCACACTGGGACTGGGACCCACCCCACATGTCCTGCAGTTTTGAAGCTGCACTGTTTCAGTTATTTAGGTAAATCAATTCAGCCACTATTAAAGTTACTCAGAAACCTTCACTTGCCCATTTTTCCTACTTCCGACACATCAACTTTGATAATTGTATGTACAGTATAGTACCATTTAAAAGCCGGCTTCCTGGAGAAAGAGAGAGCTTTGTCTGTAATGAGTCTTCCTTATAGTCTGATGCTGCGCCGCTGGATCAATACTGAGATTCTTGTAGACATCCTCAGTGTAAATGTGAGTCACTCTAACCTGAGAGTTTGACACTGTTATAGTTTCATGCACAGTTCTGCACAAAACTGACACAATATGACAAGAGAGACACTGTCATTTCGAACCAAGAACCAAAAAAAATAACCACAAGTTCCTGAAAACAGAGTTATGACAGATGCAGTGTACAATACATTTTTCTCAAAATGCCTTTTTATTTCTAATAAAGACTAAATACCCCTTTTCATCTATTGTTTACAGTTTATGCGGTTCCCACCAAACCCTACGATCATATAAGTGATAATGTTAGGGTGTTTTTGCGCTTTTCTGTGCCATTCTGTATCATAGGGCAGTAATGGCTTCCATAAGTATTTATTATTAAATACACTGACAAGCCAAAAGTCTTCAGATAGCAGTATGTAAATTGATTATGAAGTGGTGTTACCTCAGAGGAAGGCTTAGGAACACCCACATCTACATATTTGTGTTGTACATCTTGTGAATGAGGTTGAACACAGGTCAGCATGCTCACGGCAAGGCAATATAAATTATCGGGACATTTAATTTCCAAAGTTGTGTAAGCATTTAACATGCCTCGATAATCTGTGTCAAGTGTGTCATGTCATAGAGGGCATTGCCACCCAAGTGACTCCCTGGCAGAAATTACATACACATTCAATGCAGGAAGCCCAACATGCATATATCCTGCAGGTCAATGCAGTGTTCCTTAGCTTCCATGGGCTATGGAAGCAGAAGACCCATCAGAGTGCCTCTATTAACACCACGACACCAGGCACAGTGCCTCACCTGAGCAGAGTTCATGTGTGGTGCACACCACATGAAGCCATGGACCTAAGTTGTCAACAAGGCACAGTACAGAATAGTACAGGCTTCCACCTAAATGTCTTTCACTGCTTGGACTTCACGCATCGTACAATGATGAGACATTCCAGAATTGGCTTGGGAAGCATTGTGAAGTGTTCTAACAGAGGTGAAGTAAAAGCAAAAGTGAACTATTTGCCTACTGTGCTTAAACAGAGGAACGTGACCTTCACATTTATCCCATCCGTGTTAAATGAATTGTGAATGGTGTGGCCTGGATGTTCTCCCAACGTTCTCCCCAGTCGAGAACTTATGGGATGTGGTGGAGTGGTCCATTCGCACCTGAGATTCTGCATCAAGACCACTGAGATGTGGGTGGATATCCAGACGGCATGGCTCAACATCCTTTCAGACATTTTCCGCCCACATCATTGCTGCACTTCACCGCTAGTTCCTGTCCTATGATATTTGACATGTCAGTGTAAATAGACTGATATAATGCAAAGTCTAGCTCCAGGGTTTCATCCAATATGAAAATGAAGGAACGGCAGCACAAAAGAAAAAACCTCTTGACAGTAATTTGTGTAATTACAATTATTAACTGTCTGCGACTTGATTCCACCCCGCTATTTTCTTGGGGCTGCTGAAAAAAACAAAAACAAAAAAAAAACCCAACTATGTATGTAGATAGAAACCACTTGTTCTGCTGCTAGAAAAACAGCACACATCATTTTTCTTCATTGTAGGTTAAAACTGATCATATTTTCAGAGCTTGACTGATGATGACTTTCTATGTTCACTGTGAAAAAGGGACCATTCTTTCTCAGACTGTCCTTATTGTAATATTCTCATTTGAATTTGAGATTGGGTTTCTGGCTCTCTTTTTGGAAGGGACTCAAACAACCAGTGTTTATCTGACAGATATATATTAAGAAAAATAAACAAAGATTTGGCATGCAATCTTCAGAGCAGTGCAGAACAGGTTAGATATAACAAGCAGGGGAGTAAATGAAAATTACACCTTGAAGGATACAAAATCTGTTCAAATGACATGGAGTTATTGAAAAACATTTATTTCACATTTATAAAGGAAATGCATATAATGCATATAACTTTGCTTGAGGTTAGCGGTTGTGAAAATCCACTTGGTGTCTTGTTGCATCAGGCTGTTGTATCGGACCCCACTAGCAGACACCAGACAACACTAGCAACAGATCCTTCTGTAGGATCGGACCAGAGGGGTTAACCTTCACTCCCCTTGACCCTGTCACCAGGTCACTGGTTGCCCCTCCTTGGATCACTTTGGTATGTATTGACCACCGCAGACTGGGACCCATCCCACAAGTCCTGCAGTTTTGAAGCTGCTCTGTTCCAGTTATTTAGGTAAAACAATCCAGCCATTATTAAAGTTACTCAGAAACCGGCACTTGCCCATTTTTCCTACTTCCAACACATCAACTTTGATAATCGTGTTACGATGGCATCCATCAAGGGGTGGGGTGTATTAGACAGTCAGTATATAAGAACAGTTAGTTCTTAATGTCGGTTGGTGTTTTTTTTTTTTATGTTATGGCTGAGCGTGGTAGATCATAGCCTTCTTCATGGAATGCAAACCTACAATTAAGTGTAGTTACACAATCCAAACACTAAACAAACTGAATAAGAACAGTAGTTCCCACTTTTTGGCTAAATACTAATAGAAGTCATATAGTGAAGGGAACATAATTTAAGAACACAATGTCCAAAACACACACAGTGTAGCTACTGGCATGAAATAGCTTGGAAAATGGCAGGGGGTGGGATGGTGTAATGGAAACGATCCCAGTGCATCCTGCTGACCAGGACAACAACAATACTGATCAGAAATAAACACAAATTTCAAAAGTGAGTTTATTAAAAGCATAGAAAAGGAATCCAACATTATTATCGATCGTCAAAGACTGTCTCAAAATTTTTTCCTGTTTCTCAAAATCATTAACCCCCTTCCCTACCCTGGACTCACACACACTCACACACACTCTCACACACTCTCACACACTCACACACACTCACACACACTCACACACACTCACACACTCACACACTCACACACTCACACACACACAGCTCACCTGACAGGTAGGCACTGTCTCCTTTCTTAAAGACACTGTGAGCGATCTTTTTATTGGTGGCCGACTGGTTCACGTAACCATCGAAGCGTCTCAGAGGGTCGTTCTGGATGATTCTGCCCACCAGCTGACCAGGTTCACCTGGAAAACACCAACACAACACCAGCGGTCACCCTGATGCCACTTCCATTAGACGGTGCGGTCGCTAACGTGACTCCACAACCACTTCATTCTCACAGTCTCCAGTCCTGTCCCAATTCAGGAACTGCATCCTTCAGAGGGTGTGTTTGAAGCCTGATTGCGTCACAGCTGTGTGACTAGGTGGTGTGTGTGTGTGTGTGTGTGTATATACACACTAACCTGGACCACATGGTATACACACTCCATCAGGTCCTCTGATGAGCTCCATGGTCTCCTCATCCACTCTGACCAGACGGATGGGGTAGACGAAGGGCAGGATACGGCTGTTAAAGCCACACGCACCAGTCTACACACACACAAACACACACACACACACACACACAGAGAATCAGAATCCAGCGTTCATAGCCTAGGGGTATTAAAACATTCCAGATATCCTTCATCTGTACTGATACACACACCTACACACACCTACACACACATTCATTATTAACATTATTAACTTATGAACTGGATTCCAGGAGAAACTGTGTGTGTGTGTGTGTGTATATGTGTGAGTATGTGTGTGTGTGTGTATATGTGTGCACGTGTGTGTGTATGTGTGTGTGTGTATATATGTGTGTGCGTGTGTGTATGTGTGTGTGTGTATATATATGTGCGCGTGTGTGTGCGTGAATATGTGTGTATATTTGTGTGTGTATGTGTGAGTATGTGTGTATATGTATGTGTGAGTGTATGTGTGTGTGTGTGTATATGTGTGAGTATGTGTGTATATGTGTGCGTGTGTGTGTGTGTATATTTGTGTGTGTATGTGTGTGTATGTGTGAGTATGTGTGTGTGTGTGTGTAGGCTGTTATTTTTATTTCTCTTTGTCCCACCTGGTTGTTGAAGTTCCCGAGGCTGCAGTTACACTCTGTGGCTCCGTAGAATTCTGCGATCTGCGGTACGTTGAAGCGCTGCATGAACTCCTCCCAGATGGACTGACGCAGTCCGTTACCCAGAGCCATGCGCACACGGTGCCGCTGCTCCACATCCCTCACTGGCTGATTTAACAGGTACCGACAGATCTCCCCAATATACTGCACTATCTGTGTGTGTGTGTGTGTGTGTGTGAGAGAGAGAACCAGTTTACAAGATACAACTTTAATACAATACAAATAAAACTGCTAAGAGGATTTATTACTAAAGGGGCGGAGTCAAGGTCATGACTCGTGTCTGATATAAAGATCCGTTTCTCGTGTCTGACTCACCGTGCAGTTGTATTTGATGCAGTCCTCCCAGAATTTGGACGCAGAGAACTTCTTCTTGATGACGACGGTCATGCCGTGGATCAGACACTGGCCGACACCCACAATGTTTCCTGACACACAGGACGGAACAGAGCGGGTCAGTCTGGAGTAAACAGAGCTGCTGGAATACGGTTACGGTTACTGAAGGTGTACTGAACTACGATACGGTACATTCCAGAGGTCATGACTTCTGCAATCAGACTAACAGACAGAGGCAGAAGCCACGCCTCCTCCACGCAGATTCATAGAGGCCACACCCCTTTCCGCTAAGACCGACATAGGCCACGCCCAGTCAAGTGCTTTGTCCAGTACAATAAAATTCTTAAAAATAAAGTGTAAAAGAGGAAGCAGCCTCGTTTACACACTTCCTGTAGAAGTGTATCTGACAGGAAGTGCTCAGTGATCTCAGTCTCACCTGCTGAGTGGTAAAGTGGCAGGCAGTCATACAACACGTCTGCTGCCCGCATCCCGAAACCGTAATACACCAGAGCGGCCATACGGTAATACCTACAAGACAGAGAGAGAGAGAGAGAGAGAAAGAGAAAGAGAGAGAGAGAGAGAAAGAGGGAGAGAGAGTGAGTGTGAGAAAGACAGAGGGAGAGAGAGAGAGTGTGTGTGTGTGTGAGAGAGAGAGAGAGAGAGAGAGAGATAAAGAAGAGAAAGAAAAAAGTTAAATGGTAGAAGAAGAATGGCAAAAGGAAAAAGAAAACAGCCGATGAAAGAAGAGGTGGGAGGAGCTAAAATAATTTCACCTGCTGTGGACAACGATCGCCGCTTTCGGCATTCCTGTAGTTCCAGATGTGTAAATGTAGAAGAGACGATCTAACGGGAGAAATCAGATCGGATAAGAATTCGGAACGAAGCGTGTGAACCTATAACACACCCAGACTGGTGCTCTGCATGTGATTGGCTGACGTACCGGTAAAGCCACGTTGTGGTGGGCTGGGCTTGTGTGTGGGCGCGGCCTGGAGGAGCGGCTCTAAACATTCGGTTCCCTCTGGTACGCGTTTGGCATCCCAGTCACCAGAGCAGAAGAGCTTGACAGTTTTCCCCATGGAGCTGTGGATCTCACACATGGCTGAGGAAGAGAGGGACAGAGAGACGGATGGACAGACAGACGGACAGACAGACGGACATGAAGAGAGAATCATTATAATACATATTCATATCTGTAAACTTCACATAAACAGCACTGAGATGAGGTGAAGGCTAAAGGCACGCTGATGAAGACGAAGTCCTGACACTGGAGACTCCTCCACAAATTAAAAAGAATAATGATTTATTCTCCTCACAGTAAAATGAAAGTGAAAGTGGGGCAGTTGGGGCAGTTACGTGTTTTGCTCAAGGGCACCTCAGTCATGTCTTGGCCTGGGTGGGGATCAAACCCGCGACCTTCCGGTCACGAGACCAGTTTTCTAAACACTGAGACACGACCGCCTCGTGGTTACCGTATATATAGACGTAAGCTGTTACCATAGAAACTGTAAAATGTGCAGGTTGGTTCAGATGATCATCAGATTACGACATAAAACATTATTTCACAACTAAATCCAGAATAAATCCAGTGTGGTGTAACTTTCACTTCCCTCCTGGATTCCAGTGTGATTCATTTTACAACACTTCAACTCCCCCCTCAACCCCTCCCCCCCTAACCACCTTTACTTACC
>JAOVVF010000029.1:10041177-10056693 GCA_028565595.1 Duopalatinus emarginatus | reverse complement strand
ATGTTCTGAGGCTTCACCCACCTTGTCGCACACATGGTAGCTGGGCAAACTTTGTGGATGAAGCCTGTGATTGGTCAGTAAAAAAAAGGCGTGCCAAGATACAAAGATGGAGGCCTATAAGGAGCAGCTCTCAGATCAGGTACAGAGGTAAGGTCACCTGTAGGATTTATCGCTGAGAGAATATAAACACACTCATGAAGAGAAATCAGAGGAACTTAACATCACTAAATGTCACAGCACCACCTGCAGGTGTGGAGTCCACATGCCAGGCAAAACAAAACCACAGACAATATGGTTGTAAACTTGTGACCGTGCTTCAACAACCGCAGCATGAAGACAGTTTTACAGGACGTATGCTGAGGGTTTCAGGATCTCCACCAAGAATGTGATCATGTGATTAACTCTATGGGATGTGCAGATCTCGGAGGTGTAATCAATAGGATGTTGATACTGCACATATAGTCACATTTCTGCATTATGTCACAATCCATCAAGGACTACGACAGTGCTGCAGTGCTCGGCTCCAATTACAGCAGGGTGCCTACACACAAGGTCATACAAAAAACAGAAAAGTGTTGAAGTGTTGGGAGAACAGGTCAATAGAACCCGAGTTCATCAGTACAGACCAAACACTATCAAGTCTGTTACAACATAATAACAGCTGAAGAAAAATCCAATCCGAAGCAGATCATGATCTAAACAACAAGTCTTTACATCATTTCTACATGTCGTATCCACTACTGATTAATCAGACTCTGAGTAAGATGAAGTGTTTCATGACCAGAGCCAAATGAGGCTTCACAAGAACAAGAGCTGGGAATTGATCTCGCTTGCATCAGAGCTGCAGTAAGCTTTTTCTCCGAGTAGTAAATTTGTCAGGCCTCATTTCAATGCAATTCAATTAAAGCTTTTAACAATGGACACTGTCCCAAAGCAGCTTTAGAGAATATAAAATACAGATATATGAATCAGAGTGGTGAGGAAAAAACTCCCTGAGATGACAAGAGGAAAAAGGCTATAAAATAAGTGCATATATATATATATATATATATATATTTTAACATGGAGTCTGATATGTGTTAAACTTTGTCACATGTTCACTGATGGACACATGACTGATGGAATGTAAAACTGTTTAGTCCTAATTTTCAGGTGATGATTGTCCAAACGGTCACCAGGTACGTATGCCAGGTATAAAGTGTGGGCTTAAGGACTGTGACTGTGTCTAAGGCCCCAACACTAATGTCAAGGCTGTACCATAGATATGTGGCTCTATAAGAGAAGGATCTGCCCCCTTTGCCTGTAGCCTTTGTAATTCAAGGTACCAACAAATAACCTGCACCTTTTGATCGAAGTAGACATGGAGGATCATAAGAGACTAGAAGTTCAATAAGATACTGTGATAAAGTAGTATTTTATAGTTTCTGCATCATGTAGTGACATCATATTTCTGATCTTAGCAATGTTTCTAAGATGATAGGAGGCTTATCCTGGTGATATTATCTACATGAGCTTCCAAAGAAAGACTAGATCAATAATCACACCAAGGTCTTTAACAGCTGTACATGGTGTAACTGAAAGACCATCCAGAGTCAAAAAGGATATACTTCTGTTTTATTAGAATTTAGTCACAGAAACGGTTCTAAACAGAGGTAGCACATATAGATATATAGAGAAGATAATAAGGGGCCTAAAACAGAACCTTGTGGAACACCAAGCTTTCACTCAGCTTGAACCAGTCCAGAAAAGCACCAGTGGTGTTAAAACCTGCACTAAGGTCAAGCAGGACGACCAGGAGACACAACCTGATCAGAGGCCAGTATCAGGTATCAGGTCATTCACTACTATGGGGCTTACATCCTGACTGACAGATTTCAGTATAATAAAAGAAAGTTATTTCTATGCAGATATGAGCTTAACTGCTGAGCTACAACCTTTTCTAGGATCTTGGAGATGAGTGGGAGATCTGATGACTGGGCTGTAATTGGACAGCTGGCGGGGGTCAGGGTCAGGTTTTTTAATCAGAGCTTTAATATTTGCTCAATGTGTCAACATTCAATTAAAGAACTGATCTTTTTTTGTCAGGTAGTATCTAATGGAAGAGAGGTGTAGGTTGTATAAATGTGGTCCAATCAAAAAACTCTGGAAGATTTTTGCAGCAGCTGATGTGAATTAATGAATGTACAGAAAAATGCACATATTATTGCTAATACTAATTTTCAATGAGCAGACATAACTTCAGACTGTGGAAGTGTGACTCCATGTTCTATATTTAACCCAATGATATCCAATCAACTCTGTAACCAGCATATTAGTTGTTATTTGTTCTGTTATGTCCTGATTAACCCCCTACAGGCTACCAGCAGGATTGAGTTCAGTGCCATGTTTGCCATAGGTGCCTAAGATTTTACTCCAGTGGTCGTGAGATTGAATGCTGATGTTCCCACCTCACAATTTAATGCTACAGCGTCAAAGACAGGATCATTGTCCTGCCCTGCGGGTTGGAAGGACAGTCTTCCTCTCACAGCAACCAAGTGAAATGCATGCACATGTAAGCTTATGTATAATGAATAAGGCTGTTTTGTGCGTGTATCACAAACACACTCACCCCACTGCTGTCATTGCCGACTGCACTGCAACCTGCCAGGCAGGGGTTAAAGTAGGTGATGCCATCAGAGCCGCAGACTGGTGCATACTCGTTTATCTTACAGCCACAGTTCACATTGCAGCTGCCCGTCAGGTTCCTGTGAGTCAGCGTCAGCGTCGGCCTAAGGAGTGGGGTGGGGTTGGGGAAGAGGAGGGGGGGGGGCAGGAAGAAATGAGAGGTAATTTCAAACAGAGCTTACTGCCCCTCCAGCTGACTTGGCATTAAATCTGGAGTAGATCCAGAGATTAAACTCAGCACAACACAGGGAGTGGAGGATGGCAGGAACGAGAAAGTGCTTCAGAATGGACTGGGGACTCATCTGACTCACTGTGTGGTCCTTAATGCAGGAGGGAAAACATGACGGGGTGGTTATAGAAAAATAATCAGTCATGAAGTTTTTCAGTATTAAGACAGTGTATGTATTCTTCTACAACTACAGCAATGTGGTAACCATTACTAATATCTGTAATATCTTTAATATTAAGGACTAAAAGAACATCATCATGACTTTTACAAGCACCGACACTGGAGACTCCTTCCACAACTTTCAAATAAACGTCTTACTACGAACAACCACCGACTATTTCAGTTCATCTGGAGAGTCAACCATACAAGTACCTGTTTAAGTTGTTACTATAGAAACGCTGATATTAGAATAAGTGCGTTAATAGAAACCAGTCACATAAAAAAGTCATCATGATGGTTCAGCAGCTCAGTGCTATAAACAGCAGAACGAAGTGTGAGTGTTTCTATATCCACCTCCAGGTCGACGGCAGCCGAGAAATCACAAATCAGTTTAATATTACAGGTGTAAACACGACTCGGGTGATTCTAACGAAACGGATTCCTTCACTGACTCTGCTGCAGTTGTTCTAAAGAGCCGTAAATACACTAACTAAACCTAACTGCAGTTATTCTGGTCCTCGGACTCGCCCGCTGTAATGCTCCACCTCAGATTACACAGACTACACAGAACACTGATGCCACCAGATGCTTCGTTACATAAGAACACGAGCAGACCAACGACACATAGCAGTGAAGACAGTCAGGTCCAGCACTGACCACAATGACTCAAGTGTTCCAGACCTGGCTGTACTGTAGCTCTGATGTTCACCATGTGACCTGCAGGAGAGGTTTCACAGTGTAGGACAGCAGATTAGTGAAGTTAGTGAAGTGTCTTCTTTAAAGTCTCACTGTTGACATTCCACAGCAGCTTCCCACAGACTCATGGAAGGGGCCCATAGCTACATGTCTTTTACACACACACACACACACACACACACACACACACCAGGGCCTCTCTTACTCGCCCTCTGAGTAGTTTCTGGTGGTATTTCAGATCAGATCGTCTGCTCCTTGTGTATCTAATCCAGCTTATGCTATATGATCACTCAGGTACTGGTGCTGATCACATGAGCATGACGCTCCTGAACACACATCACCTCGTCCTACATTCTCACCACATCACCTGACTTTACTCCATCTGCTACACCGGGACACCACTAACTGAATTAACCTGTAACTGCACTCAGACATGGCTGCTGTATTTAAAAACCAACAACAATGCCTGCACCTGCATCCTGTAGGTATGAAAGTGTGTGTGTGTGTGTGTGCGCGTGTGTGCGTGTGCGTGTGTGTGTGTGTGTGTGCGTGTGTGTACTCAGTAACTCCGGAGCGCTCCGTGCGTCCTTGGTGCATTGCTGACATCCCTAAAGTCCAGGCTTTATCACTTTTCGTGTTGTTTATAGGGGAAATAAAAGAAGGATTTAATCCTGGGCTGTCATTTCCATCAGGTGGTGTAATAGAAGGAGGGTATAAAGGGGACAATAACGTGTCCCTAAGTGAAAATAAGAACCGTCTCAGCTGCTGAAGCTGCACACGGTAGCTGAAAGGCTCGCAGTATTTTAACCTGACGTTTTCCTTCAGCTTGATGTCATTAGGTTCAATTTATTACTGCAGTGCATTACAGGATAGAGAGCAGGTTTATTTAGTGTGACCATCTTTACATTCATGACTATAAACATTCCAACAGAACGACCGACGGTAATGTGGATGAAGAGTGAAATACAGGAGTGTATGACACCATTTACTCAGTCTGGGGTACTCATCAGTACTGATACCAGATTGAATAGCATTAAGCAATCCAGTGAACAAATCAGTATTTAGTTATGGTAATGTCCGTAGTGGCCGTGTGCCTATAGCGATGAGAGTTAAATAAATAACAGACACAAGAGGAGTGTGAGATACCTGGGTGTTAATATCAGAATCAGTGTGGACGTTAAAAACGAGCACCCGATGGCATAAACACTGCCGAGACGATGTGAAGAGACATGTGTAAAGCTTGACCTGGACACTAACGTGACTCCTCCTCTCTGACTAACAGGTCTTTATGTTAATGTAGCACGTAACCGTACGCCATGTTCACCACCACGTAGAATCACATGGTACATTAGACCCAGTCCTGAGCCGACCCCAGTATCAGTGCCATCCTGACTAACAGGTAACTTACCCTGTGGTGTACGGGATGTTGATGCCACCCAGGTTGATGCTCTCACAACCCACGATGAAGAGCGTGGAAAAGCACAGCAGTGACACTCCGCTGCAGATCATCGCCAGTTTGGCCGACTCACGAGCGCCAAGCTTCAGCTTCTTGATGATGTAGCCACCCAGGACGATGCCCACTCCGGCACTGGGTACGATAATCACTCCTGAAACAGAAGAGCCGGTGTGTGTGTGTGTGTGAGGGTTACTTCTTTAATCTCTGAGTGAGTTTATATGTAAAGATCTTCAGTCATCAGTCTCGTTTTCCTGATCACTAAAAACACCATAGATTAAAAATAACACTTTCAGGGTGTGACTTCAAGGTCCGTGTCCTAAATGTCCCATAATAGAAGGAGTTCAAAGTTGACAAACAGAAGCTGGATTATGAAAGTCAAAGCTGAGTGAGAGGTCACTGTGGAGATCTGCACGCCTGCCCCACGGCCTGCCCCGGCCCCTCCCCCTCCCCCTGCCCCTGCCCCTGCCCGAGCTCATTATCTGTGAACCGTATGACAGGCACAGAGGGTGTGCAGGGCAACAGCTGTGCCACTCTGGATTATCATTTCCATCATCCACATTGTCTCTCTTCATCACGCACAGACTAGATCACACACACACACTCTCACACACACACTCTCTCTCTCTCACATACACACACACATACACACACACACACACACACACACACACACATACACACATACACACATACACACACAGGCTAGCTCAAAAACAGATGAGTTACATCATCAGTCAGCTGAGCTCATCATCACTGAGGAACACACCTGCTTCTGTGGGGACCACATGGCACAGTCAGGCTTCACTAGACTACAACACTCACACACACTCTCACACACTCTCACACACTCACACACACTCACACACACTCACACACACTCACACACACTCACACACACTCACACACACTCTCACACACTCTCACACACTCTCACACACTCACACACTCACACACTCACACACTCACACACTCACACACTCACACACTCACACACTCACACACTCATCTACTGAATTTCCCCCAGGTAGAGGCGCTTATCACTGGATCCAGACAGAACTGTGGAAGAAAAAAAAACAAAAAACAATTTGAATTAAACTGAAAGTAAACAAACACTTTTCACTAGCACGCTGTAAATTTCCTCCGTGTTCAAGATAAAATGGTATTTTGTAGGCGTATTTACCAACGGGTTCCTCTGGATGGAAGGCCACCTCATTGACCGATCCCGCATGTCCAGGGAGCTTATAAAGGATTCTACGAGAGGTCGTGTCCCAGATGTACACGAACCTGAAAAGCAAACATGCAGAATTATGCACAACGAGTCATTAATCCAAAAGCCTGTGTATGCCCGTATGCACACATCGTCTTACCTGTCAGCGGAACCTGCCGCTATCTTACTGCCATCTGGTGACCAAGAACAGCGCAGAAGATTCTTAGGACAAAAGAAATTCATAAAACATTCAGTACGACCACAAGGGTACAGTCATGTGCAGTCAGTCATTAGGTCAAGTGACCTCAATAGAATAACTAAGATGTATTATGTATCAGTGGTAGAGTGAGTGGAGAGAGAGGGTAAACACTGTATGTAATAAATAAAGCTGACATGTATCTGGGTACCAGGTACTCCGAGATACTTAGAGACTAATGAGTGTAAACTTTGCTCCCCTTAAATGCTTCATGAATGTTCTTTTCTCTGTGCCACCATTTAAAAGTGGACACCAGATCTCTGTCAGACACATCTGGAATGCCATGCCTACACCTTGGAATACAACAATATTGTGGAACGTGCTGTTGGAAGCATGGTGTATTTCACTGGTGCACCAGTTTTTCCTGAGATCTCAGTGTAAACTGTTTATTAAAATGGGTCATGTGATTAAAAAAAAAAAGTCAGTATATCAGCATTTTCTTACATTTAAGTCAACTGTAAGAGTACTGTAACTGTAATTTACATTAAACGTACATTTTTTGGGGGCGTTTTATACGTAAAATATAATATTTCTAATACATTTTGTAACAATAACAGCAGTTATGCCGTGGGGACCTGTAGTTAAGGAGCCAGGTTTGTGAATGGAAGATCCCTATCATTATGCTTATATACACACATTATATTAAAAAATATATTTTACGTTATCCATGACAGAAAATTACTGCGGTTTGTTTTTACGGTTTAGCTATATTTTTTTATTTTTAGTTTTTGTTCCCCCATATTTTCAGGGCTCCTGCTGCCAGAAAATAGCAGTCTTTCTTTGTCAAACCTGTACTAATAACTGTTAAATGAACATGTGCATCAACACAAAACAACAGTCTGCTGGACTTTAAACAGCTTAACGTTCATTTTACTTTATCCTATGCAATACAGAGGGCATTAAAATGACCACAGGATGAGCAAATGTACTACGTGAGTATTTGATCATGTGATCACAATCATGCTTCATTCATACAATGGGATTGGAGAGACAATGGAGTAAAGAAATGACACTGGTTCATACATCAGTTTGGGGTGAAGCAAAGGTTTCATTTGGTTTTGGCAATACGAAATTGGAAACTAAATACAGTAAAACCAGCCAAAGACCGTTTTTCAAACATGAGGCGACTTTTTGTTTAGAAGAAAAATAACTACACTGCGCATTAGGCTCAGCGAAATTTTGTGAAGTTGCCAACAGGTAGTCATAACACCATGGCAAGGTTACTTGTGACAACCTTGTTCAGATGACGTAAACAGCATCACTGTGTGACAATGTTGTAGCACCGTGTCATTTGTGGGACACGCAACAGATTATTAGACAACAAGACAGAAGTACCGTCATTACTCCAGTTTTATACTAGCAAAATTACCTTTTCAAAATTGTGGACATTTCCCTGGAAAATCTTCACACACCTCTCTTTAGGGGCAAATGGACGGATATCCCACACACGCACTACATCACAGAGAAAAGATAAACGTAAAGAGGAGTCAACACAATGTTTTAGTCTTCACACACTAATTCTGTGACTTTCCTCCTCACACATCAAAATGTAGCCACCCACCACTGTTATCCATGGAGTTAGACAGTAAGTAGGATCCCTCTGAGCTGAGACTGAGTCCCGTCACTGAGTCCCCGTGTCCCTGCATGCTGTAAATCAGCTTATTCTGTCTCAGGTCCCATACCTGCAGCACACGCACAAAAGTACCGTAAACCCACTGACAAGACAAACCCAAACCGAGGCAGTGTGTCTGTGACACATGTATGTTCTACCTTGATGTCGTTGTCGATGCCTCCTGAGATGATCTGGTCACTGGTGTCGTTGAAGGTAACACTTAGGACCTGGTACGTGTTTTGGAACGTATGAACAGACGCCTTCTTCCTGATGTCCCACAGCTGAACAAAACATTTACAGTTGGTCAACATCACTACATTATTAATACACCATACTGATGATAAAGAGCATCACATTCTATTCATTTTATTGCATTTGCCAGATGCGGGATCTGCTTTTTGGATGCCGAGTTACACACACTGGTGATACTATATTTGATAGAGGTTTTGAGCCATGATCAAATGAAGCTCTTTATCAAGACTTGTATCAGTCATGTGATCGATGACCCAGGCCCAGCTTTCTGCCTCAGCACGTGACTTCTGATATGCAAACTTAAGCAGAGTCGAAACTCCGCCCTATTTCATGGGTAGTATGTGTAACAGACCGGTTGGATGGGTTGCTCGAGTGCTGGTGGAAAGTTTTCTAGATAAGGAACCTGATCTTGATTTGGAATATATTGAATTATCTTATGTTAAAAATGCAGGAGGCACGGTGGTTCGATTCCTGGCCCGGATCATTCTGTGTGGAGTTTGCAGGTTCTCCCTGTCCAGTTTCCTCCCACAGTCCAAAGACATGTACGTTAGGCTGCACATAGGTGTGAGTGAGTGTGTGTGTGTCTGCTGAAAGGAGATTGTGATGCTCAAATTCTCTACTCTTACAGAGCAACAAGAGTATGGCGAACACCTGACTTATCCGTGCAGCCAGCTGCCACAAAAAGAAGATGGCGATGTACGTTAAAATATATGTATTTGCAAAAAGTCCAATGAAAATCACATTACAGCATATTATCCATTTCTGTTATAATTGTCTAGTTCTTAAAATCTATTTTCAACATTTTTAATTATTAAGCTCAAGTGCTTATGGCGTGTTTAAACAATAATCTTGTTAATCTTGTAATCCTGATAATACTTGTTATAACTTATAAAAATCTCTAGATGTCACTCTATTAAATACTCGCCAGGCTTTGAACCGACACACAATACCTTCTAGGAAAAGTTTTACCGCTTCACAGGGCTTCATTCTGCCCTCCCTCTTAGGCTGCTTTATCAGAGAGTATTTTATCAGGACCGTGTTAACATATCTGCGGTAACTAAATCATATTTTGTCACACTGACAGATTTTAGTATGCATTTGGTGCAAATGACAGCCAAATACTTTTTGCCTTGCTCTTGTCACACATTTCTTTCCATTATTAAATCATACCCACCTAATTTTTTTATTCATTCCCCAGCATTAGCCAGTTTTTCCCTATCTCAATGGGAGGAAACAAGTGCTTCCTTGTAGATATGGGACGCCAGCCTTGCAGTTGAATATCCTTGGACAAGAGGACTAACTGCCCTGTTCAGTAAATATGAAATCCCATTCACCTGCATTGGTCTAGAAATACACTAAACAATGCAAGAAAAAAGAACGAGTGTAATCTTTCTCAAACAGACAGAAAGGCTAATTAGACTCATTTATAATCTGGTCCTCAGATGGCTTCAGCTTAATTGGGATTAGTCTCACAGCAAAAACCTGATGTCAAGAAAAATACGGACATTAAATGCGAAAAAGAAATCAGATTTGAATGGTTTGGAAATCCAGAAAATGCTGGAAACAACCTTTCCATCCCAGATGAAACAGCCAGAAAAAAATGTTTTATTCCACCTGCCTTCTGATGTCCTCTCGTCCTCACTATATTCTATAGACAGACTATCGAGAGCATCCTGAATAGCTGCATCACTTGTGGTTTGGGTATGGCACCGTTTTGGATTGCGGGTCTCTGCAGCGGATAGTGACACCACCTTAGACAATCATCTGTGTCTCTCTCTCTCTCTCTCTCTCCTCCACCAAAGACATTTACACCGCACACAGCATCCGCAAAGCAACCAGCATTGCGGACGATTACACACACCCATCACACACTCTTCATCCCTTTGCTATTTTGAAAAAAAAAGGTACCGAAGCATTCGGGTCCAGTGTGTGCAACAGCTGCTTCGCCCATGCTATCAGAATCGATAATGGATACTACACTGAACGAATACCATTTCTAAATAAGAGCACTTGACTTAAACATAGCCTGAGTGATCCTTGTCAGCGTCACCCAATAAAAAAAATGATCTCATGCCTCATCATCTCTTGTCTCTCATCTGCAATTCTAATGTTCGTCTTATTTACCTTCACAGTTCCATCGTCGCTTCCAGTGCAGGCCAGCTGTGGACCACGGCGAGCAGGAAAACAGGAGTTCACAAACGACGTGTGGCCTTTCAGTCGCTTCACGCGCTCACCTGTCTCACTGTCCCACACACAAACCGTCTTATCCGTACTGGCTGAAAAGAGCAGACTGCAGGAAAGAGCAGACAAGACATCTGAAAATGTTCAAAAAGCATCATGTACGAGCAGTGTTGAACATATTAATGACAAAAAAAACAGCAATAAACGTGCATGTACAAATGGTAGACAGAATTCATACAAGGATAAGTCAAAAATTATCCACACTTCAGTCTTATTAATGCATTCTGTACTAGGTCACCATTTCCCCAAGTCACTGTTTTTACACGAGTTCCTTTATGACTGCAGTGCAAGAAAAAAATGGTGGCCGAAAGAAGAGAAGCATGCAGTAAAAAAAGATTCAACAATCAACAGTGCTGAAGCCTAAAATTCAAACAAAGCATAGATGACTACTATCCAAGAGTGTTGTGTTGTTAAATACACGTCAACACAAAATTTTGTTTTGAGGTTGAGCATCTGTACTATAGTCCTGATCCTGCCCCATCAGACCATCACATGTTTGGTCTCCTAAAAGAAGCCCTAAAAGGAAGAAGATTCACATCTGATGAAGTGGTGAAGACCGCTGTACATTCCTAAAACTGTTTAAATAAGGAAGATTCTGTCGAAAATAACATGCCTTTACATTACTACAGCTCTGTCTTTTGTTACGGTCAGCATCTGTTTTGCAACCCGCATCTAGAAGCATTTTCACGCTTGTTCGTCAGGTTGCTAAGTCGGCGACAGTGTGACACTGATACTTTGGCTTCCTTTGCTACTTGTTTGATTTTGCACTGCTCATTTAAATAAAAAATAAATAAAATAAATAAAACATTTAGGCTGTAGAATTACTGAAATCACCTAAACATGGAGAACAGAACGCCAGCACTAAGATTACCATTTCACATGAAATGTCGCAAACCAAAATACACATGTACAAATTTTGGTTCACTTCACATTCATCTGCTTTTTGTTGCTGCAATAAAATGTAGCAGCCCTTATGAAACCAGACTGAGAACTCAGATGCTCACCAAACAGTTATTCTGGTCTGCAGCAGAGCAAGATTATGTTCTTGTCAACTGTGCAAACAAACCGCATCAAAGAGGAAAATGCACTAGGGTTTGATTCTAATCAGTGAAAGTACCCAAAACAAATACTGCCGCTCACCACCACTAATGTGAGAGACAAATCATGCTTACACTGCACTCTGCCCACACTAGAGTTTGTTTGCTGATGCCTAGTGAGCAGCGTGTTAATTTGTTACTGATGGAAACAGTCTTCCTATGATCTGCACCAAACATGGGCCCAAGTACTGCAGAAATGCAAACACAAAAACAAATACACCAGGTCCTTGTCTCCATGCTTGGGTCACTTATTAAATCCACCTTACACAGATCAGCCATAACATTAAAATCTGTCAAAACAGCTCTGACCCATCGAGGTATCAACTCCACAAGCCATCTGAAAATGTTTGGTGGTATCTGGTACAAGCATGTAAGCAACAGATCCGTCTGTGTGATCAGACCAGACAGTCTAACCTTTACCACCCCACACACATCAGTGAGCCTTGGGTGTTCATGACCGGTTGCCGGTTCAGTGGCTGTCCTTCCTTGGTCCACTTTTAGGTACTAACCAATTCATACAAGGAACACCTGACAGGATATGCTGTTTTGGAGATGCCCAGACCAAGTCGTCTAGACATCACAATTTGGCCCTTCATTAAGTCAATCAGATCCGTACACTTGCTCATTTATATAGCCTCCAACACATCAATTTCAAGAACTGAGTGTTTATCTGCTGCCTAATGCAAACGGGGCTCGAACCTGAACCTTCTGGTCCCCTGGTTGGTTCCTTAACCACAAGCCTCCAGCTGGCCCATTAGGTGTTAGGTTGCACAACATTACGGCTGTGTGTTTTAGAGACACACTGATTCCCAGATGTCTATTATCATGGGCAATTTCAGAGCCATGACTGATGTCTTACTTGCTGATTGGTTACCGCTTTTTTACACACATGTATCAATTCCTGAACATACACACCTGCCGTCTGTATTGTAATGAAGCTCCATGACGGCTCCAGTGTGGCCCTTTAGTGTGGCAAAGTTCTCGCATTCTCCATACACGTTCCATAACACTGAACAAGACAAAAATAAAACACAACATTTCAGAAAACCTTTATATAAAAAAATGGTGGAATGCTATTAAAGAATCATCCTGAAATATTTCCACCCATGCATGACACAAATTAACGGAAAAGCACATTATAACTACAAACACAATCAGTTTCAGTGTGCTTTGTGACGTGTCTTACAGATGAGACGATCGTATCCTGCAGATGCCAGCATGGAGCCGTTAGGGTGAAACTTGCAGCAGTAGACTTCTCCCTCATGGCCAGACAACAGCATTATAGGAGCCTGCAGACTGGAGCTCCGTGGAGGACCCTGTGAAACCAAGTCACACACAACAAGATAATCAGGCATTCTGTTTTAATCACATACAGAGAAAAACAATATTAATTAATTAATATTTCTCGCAGCCTCAAATTAAATTACAAGCTTTTTGTCTGGCTTTTAGTGAGTGAACTACTCTTCTGACCACTGTGTAGTAGAATTGACCTCGGCATTTAACTCATCCATGCAGTGAAATACACATACACACTAGTGTGTCCTTGCTCAAGGCCACTTCAGTAAAGTCTTCACGGTTGTAGGGCTTGAACCAGGGACCTTCTGGTCCCAAGCCAGACCCACTAGGTATCAGGTTGCATAACATTACAGTGGTGCGTTTCAGGGACGAATCCCACATGCCCTTTAGCAGAAGCCTTGAATGATGTCCTACATAACAGTGACCAACATCTACTGCAGGCAGGTTATGAGGACAGTCATTGGACTGTCCTCTGTTTACCCGAGTGGATCAGTGCAGGAAATGTTAAATACCCTTTGACTCTGTCCTAATCCAGGGTACACAAGATCTGTGTATTCCTACCATATTTACTTACACTCAAGGTTCAGACGCATTTCTGATACAGATTCACCCTTTCATCAAGTCCTTGTGGGTTTATAATGTACAGTAAAAGCCTGGGAAAAATAGTGGAGACTTTTCTGCATGAGAGCAGCCATAGGCTTGTGGAAGTGGAAGTTGGCTTGTGACCGCAAGGTCTGGGTTTGATCCCAGCAACGGACAAGACACGACTGAAGAGCCCTTGACCAAATCACCCATCTACCTCTTTCTGGGCCTGCTGTTTGGGGCTGCCCCTGCTTAGGGCAGGTGTGTTCACTGCCACCTAATGTTCAATAGTGTGTGCGTGTGTGTGTTTCACTACACAGAAGGGTTAAATGAGGACGTCACATTCCTCTGTGTGTAGGCCAGCAGTTCATTTTCACTTGCTCCTAAAATTGTCTCTAGAGTTAATATACTTTATATGATAACCATAACTGTGATTATTTCATCATAACTACAGTAGTAAGCAAAATGATCTGACTATAAGACCCCCGGCCACGTCCCAAATCGCAGCCTCCTTTACTAAAAAGTGTGCATTACTGAAGCAGATTATTAAAGTCACCAGTTATAAAATCACTTATTAAAACTGCATTAAATGTGAAGAATAGTTTCCCATCACAATGCACTAATGGAGTCAGTAACACATGCACTACCATAGTAACCAGTTGTTGAGACTGAGCCGCTGCCACCAGCTCGGTCCTCGGCCTCTTCACCGCCGCAGGAACAAGCGCCATGTCCGCGCCTCGCTTCACCGCGTCAATCATTTCCCCAATTAAAACAACTGCTGTTCAGAAGTCAGACAGGAAAAATAAAGAATTAGGCGCAATTTCTCTCGTTACAGAAGTTTGTATAAGCTAACCAGTCCACCATGAACCATCCGCCATTAAAGGCTCGCTCGGATTCAGAAACACTTCCGGAACGGTCCACGGTTCTGATTGGTCCGTTTATGTGGTGAAAGATTTGATTGGCTGACTCCTATTTGACGGCGTTCTTTGAACCGGAAGTGGAGGCTTTGTACATAAGGCAAGAAAACATTTACATGTGTTTATTAACTGACTGTTTTTTTGTCAAACACAAAGAAAGCGGTGAGTTTTACATGATCTCTTCTACTGGTTTTATAGACTGATGGAGATTTCTAACATAATGTCTCTTAAAGGCAAAACAAGATGGCTGCTTGTCTTATAGCACATAGAGTAGTGTAGTGTCTACAGTATAGTAGCATCTTACCATGTAATAGTATAGTGTATATAGTATAGTATCTTACCATGTAGCAGTATAGTGTCTATAGTAGTGTCTTACTATGTAATAGTAAAGTATCTATAGTATAGTAGTATCTTACCATGTAGCAGTGTAGTGTATATAGTATAGTATCTGTAGTATAGTATCTTACCATGTAGCAGTATAGTGTATATAGTATAGTAGTGTCTTACCATGTAGTAGTAAAGTATCTATAGTATAGTAGCATCTTACCATGTAGCAGTGTAGTGTATATAGTATAGTAGTGTCTTACCATGTAATAGTATAATATCTATAGTGTAACACTTTAAAATGTAATAGTGTACTATCTGTAGTATAGTATCTTACCATGTAGTAGTATAGTATCTATAATATAGTAGTCTCTTACCATGTAATAGTAAAGTTGCTATAGCGTATTAGTACCTTACTATGTAGCAGTATAGTATCTGTAGTATAATACCTTACCATGTAATAGTATAGTATCTATAGTACTATCATACCATGTAATAGTATAGTATCTATAGTACTATCATACCATG
>JAOVVF010000029.1:9996568-10017569 GCA_028565595.1 Duopalatinus emarginatus | reverse complement strand
TTATAATGGAGTTTATAATAGGGTGTCTTTGGTTTTTATAATAAAGTTTATAATGGGGTATCTTTGGTTTTTATAATAAAGTTTAGAATAGGATATCTTTGTTTTTTATAATAGGGTGTCTTTGGTTTTTATAATGGAGTTTATAATGGGGTATCTTTGGTTTTTATAATAGAGTTTATAATGGGGTATCTTTGGTTTTTATAATAGAGTTTATATTGGGGTATCTTTGGTTTTTATAATGGAGTTTATAATGGGGTATCTTTGGTTTTTATAATAGAGTTTATATTGGGGTATCTTTGGTTTTTATACTGGGGTTTATAATGGGGTATCTTTGTTTTTATAATGGAGTTTATAATAGGGTATCTTTGGTTTTTATAATGGAGTTTATAATGGGGTATCTTTGGTTTTTATAATGGAGTTTATAATAGGGTATCTTTGGTTTTTATAATAGAGTTTATAATGGGGTATCTTTGGTTTTTATAATAGAGTTTATAATGGGGTATCTTTGGTTTTTATAATAAAGTTTAGAATAGGATATCTTTGGTTTTTATAATAGGGTGTCTTTGGTTTTTATAATGGAGTTTATAATGGGGTATCTTTGTTTTTATAATGGAGTTTATAATGGGATATCTTTGTTTTTATAATAAAGTTTAGAATAGGATATCTTTGGTTTTTATAATAGGGTGTCTTTGGTTTTTATAATGGAGTTTATAATGGGGTATCTTTGTTTTTATAATGGAGTTTATAATGGGATATCTTTGTTTTTATAATAAAGTTTAGAATAGGATATCTTTGGTTTTTATAATAGGGTGTCTTTGGTTTTTATAATGGAGTTTATAATGGGGTATCTTTGGTTTTTATAATGGAGTTTATAATGGGGTATCTTTGTTTTTATAATGGAGTTTATAATGGGATATCTTTGGTTTTTATAATGAGGTATCATTTGTTTTTATAATGCCATTTATAATGGGTATCTTTGGTTTATTTAATGAAGTTTATTATGGGGTATCTTTGTTTTTTATATTAGAGTTTATAATATAGTATGTTTGGTTTTGATAATAGAGGTTATAATATGGTATCTTTGGTTTTTGTAATGGAGTTTATGATAGGCTATCTTTATTTTTTTATAATAGGGTATCTGGTTTTAATAATGGAGTTTATGATGATGTATCTTTATTTTTTATAATAGGGTATATTTAGTTTTTATAATAGAGTTTAGATGTTTTCAGGAGACTATGGTGATAAACTCATTTTTTAAGTTGTCTAATTGATAATAATATTGTAGTATTATGTTATGGCAGTGTTATAACACTGGAAGTAGTCCGTGGCTTGGAAAAAAAACCCTTTAAAACGGCTTCTTCTTTACAGAAAATCATGTTCTTTTCTTTAACACACAGCTGAAGTCAGGGTTGTTAACGCTGCCATTTTGTCGCATTCATCTCTGTTTCTGCTCTGTGGTCACCTTACTGGAGCTGACCTGAGGGAGGCCGCTGCGCATGCGCGAACCAGTCCTCTTTAAAATACCCCCATGGTGTGCAGTTGACAGTCATCTGATCAAACACGGGGATGTGCTGCAGCCAATCAGACAGGACGTACAGGACTGGCAGACACCAACCATGACACCTATGGGCAAAACAGTCAGTAAACAAGTATTAACCGGACACGGGATTGGACAGCATGTCCTCCTGGTGTGTGTAAGAGCGGCTCTGATTGGTGGAGTCCGGACGGGACGAGGAGAGGGGCACGGTGGAGGGGAAGGGGGGGCAGAAAAAAAACAAAGATGGCAGTGTAGGTCTGGGGACGAAGTATTGAAAAGAGGATAGCAAAACGAGTAAGTTTAAAGGTTTGTGCTGAGAGCGCAGTGCGTGTGTGCATGTGTGTGTGTGTACGTGTGTGTGCTGTTCGGGAGGCGAAGAAGACGCGGCAGCTAGTCCGGCCAGGTCGCGCTGTCACAGCCGTATAACGGAGTCACCAGCTGCCGAGCTCCAACAACAAGACTGCAGGGGGACAGTAGTGTCTCCAGCCTAGGCTCCATCTGTTCACATCCAGGAGGGACAGCATACCTGGACTTCACAGCCTAACATTAAAGTCTGTTGGGTTTCCTTTTATTAGAATCAGACATATGATATCGGATATCTTATTATTACTAAAGAGGTTGGAGACACCTGGAAGCGTTGTCTGGTCTTGGACACTTCCTCTACGTCTCCACACTGAATAATAGTAATAATAATATTTATTATTATTATAAAGCGTGTCTGAGCCTTGTCTCGGTCGCACTCGGATGTCTGCGATGGAAGAGCGAGGCGAGGTCGCGGCCGCTCCAGGCTCGTCCTCAGCCGGCTTAGGTGTCGGGCCAGAGGCCGTGGCTGCAGGTGCGGGTTTATCCGGGATTCAGGAGGAATCGGCAGGCATGCGGAGAGATGGTTCCGGATCCGGTTCTGGTCCCGAGACAGATCCGGACGCGCCGCCCAAAAAGCGCGTGAGGCTGCAGGAGGGTGAAGCGGGTAAGCTCGAGGAGCGCCTCTATTCCGTCTTGTGCTGCACCGTGTGCCTGGACCTCCCCAAAGCCTCGGTTTACCAGGTGATTACTGACCCCATTATTATTATCATCATCATCACGACATGTTCTCAGTGTGTGTGTGTGTGTGTGTGTGTATAGATGTGCAGTCGGTACAGATAGAGCAGGACAGGAAGGCCAGAGGGACACTAGACTCTGTAACAGGTTATTACACTGGGATGTCCGCCAGAGACAGCTCTCATTCTCCACCTCACTTTTTCTTACATAGGGGCCTCCTGGGCCTAATGTCTGCTCGGGGCCCCAGCACTTATTTACTCCTTCATAAGGCAAAACCTCAAGCTGAAAGAAATGAAGCTTATAGATAGATATAAATAGATATAAATATAATTACATGATTATAGAGATAGTTATGTAGTTATATAGAAATAGTTATATAGATAGTTACATAGATAGTTTATGGTTTAATGTGACCTCTAGGGTAGTCTGACTTGTGGACACACACACACACACACACACACACACACACACACACACACCAACGGCTGTTCAGACTCATCCAAAAACTACCCACCTTTAAAAATCATAACCCCTATGTATAGTTTTTAATGTCAGTCATGACTGTAGTTGCAAAATATGTTTTAACATGTAAAAAGTTAACATGTACAGGTATAATCAGACAGAATTTAGCAGAAATGGTCTGTTATTAGTGTTTTGGTTTTTTTTACCAAGTTTGTATTGCTTTTTAAAGACCAACTAAAAACAAATGTATACCATATTATTTGGAAAATGAGGGGTTTAGATTTAGAAGTGTGAATTAATTTCTACCCCAAAACAGTAGGAAAAAAACAAGTAGACCAAACAAGTAAGAAAACCTGAACCTGGCAGCACTGCTGTGACCTGACCAGCTGTTCAGCCCAGGGGTAAACATGGCAATTCTGCATCACATGATCGCCTTAAGCCAATCAGCTTGGAGGTCTTAAGTACCCCCTCCCCCAAGAATGTTCCCCCTGTATTCCTTTAAATTCAGATATTCTTAAAGACTAACACGTTTACACACCTCCCAAGTCACTGAGGGCGTTTCTGCCAAGCAGCTGACATCAGTGATCCACTTTACGACACTCTTTAGCTCGGAGAGGTCTGACGTTTAAAAATGCAATGTTTGTTTACAACACTCAAGTGTGCTTTTATTCTCTATTAACGATGTGCAACAGTACACCACATCCCAGCGTTTGTGATGGGGAAAATTATGAAAAGGAAAATACATCATTGTATTTTAGACTGATTTTATTACAACTGTTGGAAGTGTTTGAACAGTATTTCCTTTTTTTCTTTTTAAAAATAAACAGATGTTTAATAACAAAGACATTTGTATATTCTTTGTGTTTAGAAGAAAGCAACATTGGAGTTATCATCTTTAACACTATTATGATCATCTTTAAACTTTATGATTTCTGGTTTATCTACTTTTATCTACTTTGGTTATAATATTCTCTTAATAAAAGCATAAAACCTATTTTATTGTTTATAAGTCTTAATAGTGATTATACTTCTTTAAAAAATCAGTTTGTGTATTTGTAGGTGTTTATAATACAAGATATAATATTTTTTATATGAAAAATGGTAGGATTAATCAGTTAATTCAGCTTATAACATATACTTTTATACACTGGGGAGAAAACTAAAATATAAAGATGATCCGTGTGCCTTGTGACTCTTTAAGCCTTGTGGCTGATCCTAGCTACAGTCAAAGACGTGCTTAGTGTGATGATATCAATAATGAAGAGGTCAAAGATTATATACTGTAGAGTGCCCTGAAAAAGGGATTAAATATATAATTAATAATTGAACAACTGCACATGTATTTAATTAATTAATCAATTAATCAATCAATCAATTAATTAATAGTAATAAGACATGTATTAACATGTATTAATGTTATGACTAGTCCAGACAAAATCTCTAATCCTTGCTTTATGCTGTTAGGCTTCAAATATGATGAGTAAGCTTATCAATTAGAAGTAGAAATTTCTATGTTGGCTCAAAAACAGCATTAGCTAATATTTAGCTTCCTGTATATAGTCTGTATAGAGCTGTTTGGAATTTGAGGCAGAGAAAATCCTAAAATCTGGAAGGACATCCAAATTATCGATTTTTTTTGTACTCCAGCTTCTTTATTGTTACACGTTTGGGTAGTTGTGGTCCTTATCCTATGTCAGTACCTTTATATATTCTTCCTCGTCTTATTTGCTGTTCCTCTTTTGACTTCCTGTGTTCATGTCTCACAGACATGCTAACAAGGTTAGGTGTTTTTACTAGAGTTTCCTGAGAGATGTTGCAGCATGAGGCCTGCTACAGGGGTTTTGTAACCTATAAAAGTATCCTCCATCACAGGCCTCTACAGTGTTCAGGGCCTAGACAGTTTGCTCAGTGGGATAATGACAGTAGTGTCAGTTCTGACAAGTCTGTGATTTTAAGGTTGGATACTCATTAAAGTTTTGTAGTTTCTGCAAAACCTCCAACCAACATAATATGTTTCACTCATCAGAACTCAAATGACTGGATGATCTGTGCAGAGTCTTTTGATTAAAGCATGTTTTTGTGTCAGTGTACAAATGGGCACCTGATGTGTGCTGGCTGCTTCATCCACCTGCTGGCGGACGCACGGCTGAAGGAAGAGCAGGCCACGTGCCCGAACTGCCGCTGTGAGATCAGCAAGAGCCTGTGCTGCAGGAACTTGGCAGTAGAGAAAGCTGTGAGCGAACTGCCTTCGGACTGCAGCTACTGCCTCAAACAGTTCCCCCGCTCCAGCCTGGACCACCACCAGTCAGAAGAGTGCCAGGACAGGTACACACAAACACATCCTCATTCAGGTGTGTCTAACTAGAGAAACACACGCTTCAGTGCCCCTCTGAGCCCTGGTCTAATTACGGTGCCTCTGAATCATGTGAATCATGTTTAGTGTTGCTAGTGTGGAGTCTCTGATTTCTGCTTGTGGACTTTGGATAGGCTTACACAATGTAAATACAAGCGGATCGGCTGTCCGTGGCAGGGGCCATTCCATGAGCTCACTGCCCACGAGGTCGACTGCAGCCACCCATCCAAGACTGGCATCGAGCTAATGGGCATCCTGGATGAGATGGATCAGAGCCATCGCCAAGAGCTGCAGCTCTATAACAGTATCTTCAGCCTGCTTAGCTTTGAGAAGATTGGCTTCACAGGTACATACAAACTCAGTCACACCAAAGCACGCAATGGATATGGATATTTGTCCAAATATTAATAGTATTCTTTAATGTAGTGTATAGGACAGTACTGTCTGACTGACCAGAAGCTGTCGATTTATTCTCTATAAAGGCACGGCTCTGATGGTAGTGCCAGTTGTACTTCAGATCATAGCTGTAAATTAATGTTCTTGTTCTGTAATGTTATCGATTTCTTTATACTAATGGCTCGTTCACAGGGTCTCCCATGGTGGACGCTTCACATAATCTGAGACGGATTGAGAAAACAATGCATATTTGTTCATATTGTGAAGTTTAGTGTATCATGTGTTGAGTTTTACGTATTAATGATTATAAAGGAGGCCTTCATTTAACATTTATGGAAGGCGTCTTCAGTGCAAGCACTTCGTCTGAATGTGCCACAGGAGAGCCTTCAGAGCATCTTTCTTTTTGTCTGCAACATGACAAGCCGTGTTTTCATGTTTTTTAATAAAGCAGGCAAAAAAAGAGGCAAAGAGGGACTCTGTTTTTACTGTAAAGTGAAATAGTAATAGAAATAGTAGTACATCAGTTTAATACTTGGTAGATCCCCCACAGGGCATGTGAGCTTGTGGAAATATTCTATAGGCAATGAGCACTATGCTTTCTGCAGCACGCTCCGCAATTCTCTTGTTGTGGAATGGGCTGTTATATGCTTGATTCAGAGGAAATAGGAACATAACAATGTGTCTGATTAAAAGACGTAAGCATGATGTGCAGAGTTCTTTATTGGCATATTCCAAGCAGCAGATGTTTAATGGTAACTTGTAGTTGATTTATAGAGTTCAATAGATATGGTAGAGCAGGATATGGTAGTAGAGGCTGGTGATAGAAGCAGGATACTAACAAGCTGGAAGCTTGATAGGCAAAATAGGAGTATGATGGTAACAGGACAGTTTATAATCACAAACATGTCTACTAAGCACATCAGGAAACCAAAGAAATAGAAAAATACACTTAACGCATTCCAACTTGATCTTACGAAACCAAACAATCAACTTTGCAATAGCCACATGGCAGGAAAGCTAGATAGAAGGACCACCTGAAAGAAGGATTATGGGTAATAGAGTTCAAACCTGACCTAGGTTTGTTGTATTCTGAGGTGTAGGATTTCTCAGAGTGTTGCATGACAGTCCAGATGTGTCGATAACGTTGAGATGACCTAAGTGGGAATGGCAAAACCCCAAACGTTAATGAGTGTTAATTTAACTATAATTTGATGTCTCTACATGTGTATGATGGTGCATTGTCCTGTCAAACCCAATCAGTATGAATGCAGCACATGAACGGGTGTAACTCGCCAGAAAATAGGCACACATAACGTTCACCTTTCAGAGACATTTGTTGATGTACCAGGGGTCCCATGTTATGTGTTTTGCATAAGCTCGTCTGTACTAGTTGTTCTGGCACTTCAGTGTATGTGCTATAACATGAGTAATAACAGGAACTTGTCCTGCGGATGTTTAATGTTACAACATTAAATGTAACTATAAACACTTATAAACATGTCGTTCATTGATAGATTACAATAGACTGTAATTAACCAAATAAATGTGTTGTTATTGTAGAATAAGTAATATCATCATGGCAACAGTAACTGCTAAATTGCTTTCGCTACAGGATTGAAACAAAACCAAAATTACTTGCTAGTAAGTTAGGGACAAAGCGCAGGGTCAGCCTGGATACAGCGCCTCTGGAGCAGAGAGGGTTGAGAACCTTGCTGAAGGGCCCAGCAGCTTGGCAGCTTGGTAGTGCTGAGGCTTGAACCCCCAAATGTCTGATCAGTAACTCAGAGTCTTAACCACTGAGTCACTATTGCCCTTATATATTGATGAGAAATAAGGTTTCACGTTTAAATTTGTGGAATTGACGGCGTATGTTATATCTGTAGTAATCATCATATCTCTGGGCTTGAAAATCATAATCAGAGACGTAAAATAAAGCATATGCATTGCATAAGAGTGAAAGTCTTCTGCCATACTGTATCTTTTTTACTGTATGTTCTACTGAACCTCTAATTGGTTCATGTATTGAGATGATGAACCTCCGTCTAATAAAGCATTGATAAAAATTGACTGTTCACTTTTTTTGATTGTAGAAGTGCAGTTTAGGCCGTACCGCACAGACGACTTCATTACTCGGCTGTATTACGAGACGCCACGTTTCACCGTGCTCAACCAGACGTGGGTGCTCAAGGCACGCGTCAACGACTCAGAGCGCAACCCCAACCTTTCCTGTAAGCGCACCCTCTCCTTTCAGCTGATCCTGAAGAGCAAAGTAAACTCGACGCTGGAGTGTTCCTTCCTGCTGCTCAAAGGCCCCTACGATGATGTGAAGATCAAACCCGTCATCCAGCACCACGTCTTCAGCAACGACGCCAACGAGACGGAATACGCGCCGCTGCCCATCAGCGATAGCGTCGAGTGCAACAAGCTGCTGGCTGCCAAAAACATCAACCTGCGCCTCTTTATCTTTCAGATCCAGAAATAGGTGGAGAGCGGAGGAAGCGAAGGGAGGCAGGGAAGGAGAGGAAGGGCGAAGAAGTGACACTGAACCACACATACCTCGACAAGAACAAGGATGAGAGAGCAAGCTATTAGGAGATGGCCTCTACGACCTACAGTCGCCTGTGTATGTTTGTGTGTGCCCGTATGTGGTTAATCGAAATGTTTTCTGATCCTGTATGGTCCAAAATGAGTTTCTGTTCAACAATCTGACCATTACTGATCAGTCACTAGTTTAAAAAAAAAAAAAGAACCTGGACAGTCCTGATTGGAGACCGTCTTCACATTGTATGTGTGGGAGTGTGTGCATGCATGTAAGTATGAATGAGTGAGAATGCACAAGATAACCTAATCGAAGCACTACAGAAAAGTCGACTATCTCAGCATGTGTGTGTGTGTGTGTATGTGTGTGTCTGTGTGTGTGTGTGTGTGGATTCACTTGTGACTGTGAGACAGACAGGCTCGTTAGAGACGTAATCCAGGAAGCAGTGGATTTCATGTTTTTAAACAGCCTGCAGTTTAGGCAGTGTTACTTAAGACATCCTGTGGTACTGTACGTATGTGTGTGTGTGTGTCTATACAGTGGTTCTCTCCTGCTCAGAACCCTCCTCTCAAGGCTTACATGCACACACGCACGAAATCTCGGCAGAAAATAGGCTGCACCTGCTTTAAGTGTATTTTTGTAAGTGAAGGGAGACATTTTACTTGAGGTACAAGCAGGTCAAGCCGCCTGAACAAAATGGTCGCTGACCTCTGAACACAGAGGAGAGTGGAGTTTGCATGTTTTTAGTTTCTTCTCGATGTGCTCGTAGGAGCACGAGTGTTTATCCCAGTAGCATTATAGTCTTGTAAACTAACTTAAGTTTGTTATTTTTAACACAATTATTATTTAAGGACCTGTGAAACTTAGCTTTATATCTTATTTAGAGTTTGATTTGTCAGTTCATATTTTACTCTCTTACTTTTCTTTCTCTCTCTCTCACACACACACACACACACACACACACACACACACAAACATACACACAGTTATACGTCCCTGTAGGGCCCATTAATAGCACCAGCTAATCCATCGTTATCGACTTTATTTTACCCCAAAATGCATTAGTAACAAAGAATCGACTCACTATAGAAACAAACCGGCCCTTACATACATACAGTACATACACACACACATCAGAGAGCCAGACAGGGTCTAATCACATCTCTGTGGTGTTGAACTCGACTGTAAATGATCCGTTTTGACATACTTGAATTCTAGCAGGGGGAGAAAGAGTGAAGCTAATCTCGACGGCGTGTTCGATATCGAAGAGTCTAGTTTGAACCTGTTTCTGTATTGAAAAGCTTTTAATTCTCACATTACACTCTGCCTGTATTTGTGCCTTTCTATTAAAGCTCATCGAAACTTAACGTCTGTGCAATGATTTGGTCAGACGGTAATGGACTTTACTGCTATTCCTAGTACCACCAATCATAAAAAAAAAAAAAACAGCCTGGTACACAGCCTGGGTACAATTTCTGAACTAAGAATGTTTTTCTTAAATGTAAATACAAGGTACAATGAAGTGCCCGTGCCAATACTTGGTAGGTCCCCCACAGGGCACGGACACCACAAGCTTGCGAATATATTTTGTGCACCACACTAAATGTGAAAGTATAAGCATACCTTTAACCATACTTTGGCATGTCTAGACATGTGTCTGCACATTGTCCTGTTCAAAGAGGTCAAACCCACCAAACCCATGATTTGTTTTACTCTAATCATTTTTTTCTTTCTTCACTACAACCCATCAGATGGGTGCTTGAGTGTACATATATAAAGCAGGGTTGCATTTAATAATAAGGCAACAGGTAGATGTTTTGGTGTTCAAGTGGACACTGATAAAGATGTACCAAATCACATTGTGGTAAATTAGGTAAAAATTAGTTTTATTTACGATATGTAATAACTATTTTATTATAATATTAACACACATTTTTGTACATTACAGTGGTAGACATAATGCAGATAAATGCAGCAGTTCTAACACAACTGGCACAAAATATCATTCACATGTCAGTGTACGGAAAATATTTTCTTTCCAGTAAAACATCATGCACCAAACAGGAGGCTGGACATCTCTATACAGTGCTGCTATTCTCAATACACACTGCCTGGCCAGAAAAATGACTCTCAGTTATGATCTGGGATCTGCTTTAATTGGCAAGGTCGAAGCTCAGTGATGTTATGTGGCAATAAGATAAAGTCAGCTGAGTAGATGTACACTGAAGTTTCAAAACACCTTATACACCAGTCTAATACTTGGTAGGTCCCACATGGGGCATGGACTCCACATGGACTGTTCTATAGGCAATGAACACCAGACTTCCTGCAGAACGGTCCACAATTCTGTTGTATTCTGAAGTGTAGAATTTCTGTGTTCCATTGTGAGACATCCCAGAAAACGTTGACAAGTCTTCCTCTAACCATAATTTGGCATCTCTAGATGTGTGTGGTAGCACGTTGTCCTGTTAGAAGAGGCCAAACCCATCAGAATAAGGACATGGATGGGTGTAACTTGTTAGAAAGGAGGCACACACAGTGTTCACCTGTCAGAGACGGTTTCAGACGTACCAGTGGTCCCATGGACCCCCATGGGCCACTACTATAGAGCCAACACCAATCTGTGTCAGGGTGTGTTTTTTTTGTTTTTTTTTACAGTAACATCAATAGACCTTTTCTTTTCTGATGACATGGACATATTCTAGAACCACAATGCTAAGATTCATCAGGCTCGAATAGTAAAAGAGTGATTCAGGAAGCATGAGGAATCATTTTCACACATGAATTGGCTACCACAAAGTCAGAGTCCTGACCTTAACCCCATTTAAAGTCTTCTGGAGAAGACATTACAGAGTCTGAAATAAATGTTGGAACGTTGCATACTGTTCTCGCCAGGACACATATGTGTCGTAAAGCTACAAAGACGGTCCTACAAAATATTATAGCACATCTTGTCTTTTGGCTAGGCAGTGTAGGTTGTGCAATGGAGTGATTAACACTAAAACAAACACAATAGTGTGTAGCTGGTGAGTAAAAAAACTGGTTTTTGACTCTTATATTTTCTGTGTTTTTGTGAGAGAGAGAAAGAAACGTTTCACTGGTAAAATTCCAGAGACACATTCCTCCTTCATCACAGCTCTCAGACCTCCACTACACTGTGCTACATTGTGTACATGCTGTATATATATATGTGTGTGTTAGTACCAACACTGGCTCTGGGTTCTACTGCATGTATTTCTGCAGTTGCCTGATGGGCAGGTGATGCCCACACTGAGAGGTGGTGTTGGAGAATGATTCAGAGGGTTGCAGTAAACTGACACTCCAGCTGCACTCTGATTCTGCCCAGCCTGTCTGGAGACCAACACTGTAGAGGGGTAGGACTGGAGTGGTGGGGCCACCTTGGAAAGAGAAACAGGACATATGATTAGCATGTGTGACTTATTGTGTAATATTTGCTGGTTCAGCAGTAAGAGCACTGCAGCCTGATGTCCATATGATCACCTGGTAGGATGATGTGGAGGGATAGGAGCCTATGATGTTCTTCTGTGTTTGTGGCAACACCGGAGCTCCCACCATGTTTGAGTAGGTTTGTTGCTGACTGGGTAAGAGAGTAGTGTATCCTAAGAAAAGGCAAATGAGGATGGGGAAAATCTTTAGTCAGAGCTGAATTAGTCATTGAAGCAGAGGTTAAATACTGCCCTCCGCTGGCAGTGGTATACCAAACTAACCATTAAATAGGCCAAGATAAAAATGACAGATCATAGCATGGCATAATAATAATAATAATAGTAATAATAATAATAATAAAATTAATAATAATAATAATAATTATTATTATTATTATTATAATAAAGATGATGATGATAATCAGATAATAGTGATAAAATAATAACAATAACAATAATAATACTGGTGATGATGATGATGGTAATAATAATAATAATAAGAGCAATGATGATGCTGATAATAATAATAATACAGGTGATGGTGATGAGAATGATTATAATAATAATGCTTATGAAAAGAATGCTCATGATCATGTAATACAATTTCATTTGCATTTCAAAGAACTAATAATAATTATGCTTTGACATGTTGTTTATCTTTAAAAATACTCAGATAAATTAGATTTTTTAATAAACAGAAACGTCTAATAAGGGTTTAGCCATTATGGTTTTAGTTGTGGTTACAAAAATATCAAAATTATTAAGGACTAATAATATAATGCAGGATTAAGAGTATGGTTTACTCCAACTCTCTGCTTACTGTAACACACACTCCATATCTTACCTGTCTGTGTGTTGTAACTGGCAGGTCCATACTGCTGAGATGTGTTGGCACACTGACCAGGATAATTATACAAGGGGGCCTTGGAGAAAACAATATAAAGATGTCACCTGATATGCATTGAATGATAAATATTTAAGGTGCACATGTCTTGTTGCTACACTCACTGGCCAGGCAAAGATGTCCACATTATAGCTAGATATCCATGTTTACTGACTGTGGATTGATAAATAACATGTGTCTGATACTGCTTAGACCCTGCATGAACAGACCACTATAGGATCACTATTGCCTTCTATTCGCTGCTATTTGTATCAGTCTTTAGAAAACGTCTCAGACAGGTGAACGCTATGTATGCCTCTTTTCTGACGAGTTACACCTGTTCATGTCCTGCATTCATTTTAATATGGTTTGGCTTCTTCCAACAGGACATTTCACCACCACACACGTCTAGAGACACCAAACTACGGTTAGAGGAACACTACTAATGCACCCGATACCACCACTACACCTACTAACTGATAATCCACCCTAATACCCCCTAATAATCTGCTCAGTAGTGGCACGTTTCCATTGATGGTGCTGACAATCTGTGCATAGCAACACAGTCAGTAACTGTATATCTAAAGTGCACCTATATGCTAACTGTACAAAAAACCCTGGACCCTTAATGTAACATGATGAGCACCTGATTGCTCTGTTGGCCACAGGTTTGCGAGGGCGGGGCTGAAGGCATAGCCAGTGTCATTCCCGAGCTCATATAACTGTCTGCAGGGAAGGTCGGAGCATAATTCTGTTGGGGTTGTGTGTAGCTGTGCGTGGGTGGAGCTCCATGCAGGTAGTAGGTGGACAGGTCTGATGTTTCAGCTAAAGCCTGATGGTTTAATGTCATGTGAGTGAACTGAGATGAAAGGTCCTCCCTCTGTGGAAAGAATAACATCTTTATAGTCCATTACATCAGCGGTGAGTGCGATGTCAGAGTTTATACTGCTCAAGTATAGACACAAAGGCTTAGGCACTTACAGTCTGATCTGAGGTGTGGAATTGTGGGGGAGAGACCGTGAACACTTGCTGTTGAGGAAGGTACGTCATTGAAGAGTATTGCACCTGTAGGTCAGAGTGAGATGGAGCTTGGAGATGAAGATGTTCCAACGTATCCAGACCTATACACTGAAGTACCAGAAAAACTGGTACAGACTAACAAAACCGGTATAGTTTGATAACGGCATTCCATGGGACCCCTGGTATATCAAACGTCTCTGACAGGTGAACGCTATGTGGTTCACCTCTTCATGCCCTGCATTCGTGCTGATGAGTTTGGCCTCAAAATGTGAGTAATAGAATAGTGATGCCCACAGAGATCACTATTATCCCATATTCTGATATTTGATGTAAACATTAACTGAAGCTCTTGATTTATAGATGCATGCATTGGGCTCCTGTCATATAAATTGCAAGATACCTGCATGAGTAAGCCGACATACATGTGTTCCTAATAAAGTGGTCAAAATAGCTTACTAATGAGTAATATGACTCTGACAAGCTCTTTCTACCTGTGGAAGAGAATGGCTCATCGTTGGTTGCTGCTGAGGCTGAGGCGGGGCCTGCTGCTGTATTGTGTTTAGCTGATTGCTCATTGGCTGCTGGCTCACTGGTGGATTGTAAACAGCAGGTGTTCCGTCGGGATTCAAATATGGCTGCCCTGAAACATCAGGCACATGAATCAGTCTTCCAGCATGACTGATATGTGTGTTTAAGCATGTGTGTGTAGTATACGTCTGTATACCTGTGCTTGGGTTAAGCAGGATAGTCCCTGGAAGTATAGAGGACTCGGTTGGCACCAGAACATATGCAGAACTGTTACTGGTTGCTGTTTCTGTCGCTGGAACAATAAAAAAATAAAATAAATGATATGCTTAATTACAATACAAATCGCTTGATGTTTGTTTTATATATTGAATTGGTTCCAATAAAATTGAAGCACTGTTTCGTACCTGGCTTGCAGACTTTGGGATTGTTGTCTGAGTGTGACTGTGTGGGTTTGGAGCTCCAGGTGGAACTGTCTGAGTCAGTGCTGCTCCAGGGTCGGGGGTCATTCCAGTGACACTCCAACTCAAAGCTGCTCTGTCTGCTGCCTGACAGCTGGCCTGAACCATCCCTGGTACCCCTGCACACATAAGGACAAGAGCTATTTTATTGTCTTAGATACACTGAAGTGCCAAAAAAAACTGGAAGGAATTCCTGTTAAAACTTGGCAGTAGCATAAGATTGCAGAGGCACAAACTCCACCAGTTTGCAGAATTATTCTGTTAGCAATGAACACCATACTTCCTGCAGAATGGCCCACAATTCTGAGATCTGGTGACTTAGGTGGGAATAACAGAACCTCAAACTCAGACAAGTGTTCCTCTAAATGTAATTTATTGTCTCTAGACGTATGTGGTTGTGCATTGTTCTGTTGGAAGAGGCCATCAGAATGAATAAAGGACAAGACGTGCTAACTGCAACCAGCAAGGCTAAGGCTAAAACTAAGAAAAAGGTTAAGAGGGGTAAGAACTGCAAAAGGCGGGAAAACTGAACAAAGGATGCCCAACTAACAGAAGGTTAAGGTAGTTTCTTGCTTTTAAAGGTTTTTTTTGCAAGACAAAAAAACAAAGGAAACAAAAGAGAAAGATGAGCTGAAGGTATGAGAAGGTACTGGTTCTCTACTAGGTTGAGCCCAAAGATACTGGGAGGAAAAAGATGGTAGTAAAAAAAATCTATCAGGGAGAAATACAAGTTATCGGCAAGGTCTAGATTCTAAGAGGAAACCACAAGACTCTGCAATGAGTGAGCTGTGTGAAGCCCTTAACAAGGGCAGTGCCCAGCTGATATCAATTAGGTTGATTGTTGCTGGGAGCCGAGCATGGTCTGCCTCTGGTGGCAGAAAGGCGGCGGTGCAGACGGCTCCTTACACAAAGTGTTCACCTGTCAGAGATGTACTAGGAGTTCCATGGAATACCAGATAAACAAACCTTATACCGTTATAGAGCATAGATATCGCTTTATGTATGTTATGTATTTTGCATAGTTCCATCTGTTTTTTCTGGCACTTCACTGTACATCACTTTCAACTTTCTAAAACTGATATTGCATAGAGTTTACGTAACACTGGATTCAGATGGACATTGACTGATTCATTAAAAAGAATTGATTCAAATACACAATTCATTCACAAGTCTGACATCAATAATAGGTTACTGGGCCCAGTGTGCAACAACCTGACACAACCTGCAGACCAGTTTTACCTGCCACTAACGACAACAGCGTAGTCTTTCATCCAACTTTATGGGCCCGTGAACACTCTCAAAAGTGCAGCAAGATTCCCATTTAATGCGGAATAGGGAAGAGTTTATGTAGATCACAGAAGACTTCTACCAATAAAAAAATACCACATAGGGTAACATGCTACATCATCGGCTAATTCTAGATGGTACATGTGCAAACATCATATCTGCACATGTCAATATGTAATGTCTAGTTAATGGTTAATTAAGCAATGACACCTGCTAAATTGAATGCTATAAGACATGATATCCAAGCAGATTTTCATTTGGTGCCCCTACGACCACCTCTGCATATTGTGCAATTCTCTTTCTCCCTGGGTCAGAAAAAAAACAAAACAAAACAAAATAAAAGAAAGCTGAAGACCTAAGGTGAGAGTTGACTTTTTAAAATTTTCTTAGAGCAATTTGCCAAGAGAGAGAGATATTGTGCAATGCACTGAAGTCCCCATGCCTTTATTGACCACCCAAGTGACGCATATCTGCATTTGCTCAACAGTGTCAGCCACCAACAGCAGGAATTGATTAACCTAGTATTAATGTGCCAACTATGAAAATAAATTAATATAAAAATAGTGTTTACCTGTGTAATATCATTTCGTTTTATTATTGAATGTTATTTTTAAATGCATATTTTATAATGTATTTTATCATGGGGCCCCCTGGTGACATTGGGGCACTAAGCAGCCGTGTAATTCGAGTATGCCTTGGACTGGCTCTGGTGTCTCCTTATTGACTGAGTTACACCTGTTCATGCATTCATTATGATGGGTTTGTCCTCTATTAACATGACAATGCGCCACCACACGTCTAGAGACGGCATCTGGGCTTTTTCCATTCCCACCTAAGTCACCAGATCTCAACATTATTAAACAAATCTGGGATGCCATGCAACGCGTTGTGAAACACAGGAATCCTGCACCTCAGAATATAACAAAATTGTGGACCAGTCTGCAGGAAGTATGGAGTTCATTGTCTACATACCTTCCAAGTATTAGACTGCTCTACCAGTTTTTCCAGTACTGCGGTGTACATGAATCAGGTCCAAATTAATTAGAATTAATTAATGTGTGCGACAGGATCACCCAGCCCTAATATAAAGCCAAGTAAGTGTAACACGATAGCTTAGCACTATTTCATGTAATACATGTTCTTAAATATGTCTCTCACACTGACCTAAAGAGCTGTCTCCTCCTCTGAGTCTCACTGTGTATATTACAGAAGTCCTCTGGCCCTCTGCAGACATTGGGAGAAAGAGAGGAGAGAGTGAGAATGTAACACTAGATATCTGTGCTTTGGCTGTGATACGGTTGCAAGGTTTCATCTAACATTTCAGCTCCTTGTAAATAATAAAGTTCCTGTAAATAATGGAGCAAACATTTTACTGAATGATGGCACAGTGTGTGTATTTTATATTTTTTATATAGGAACAAGAAAGCAAACATTAATAGGGGATACCAAGCAGTATTTACCTGGTCTCAATGTAAACAGTCTGGGCAGGACAGGTTGACTAGAAAGGAGAGGATATATCTTAAGTATGGTGTGGAAGTTTGAGTTTGAGTGTATTTGACATTTATGTTCACTCACATCCTGAGAGAAGATCCGCTCTCGGACTTTCTGATACTCCTCTTCTCTCTCTTCAAATGACTTACTCCTCGTTTGCTCCTTTAGCCGTGGCAGCCTCTGATACAAAACACACCAAAATACAACCATGTGACACATTGAGCTAACTGGTGGCCAAAAACAGGCCATAGTTTGGCACATTAGCACTAATCAGCATTAAGTTGACAAAGTCGATTAATTGTGTTGAATTAGACAGAGGAGGGCAAAGTAAAGATTATTCTGATTGGCTGCTTGGCTCAGCGGAAGTATGGCATTTATTGACTACAGATTATTTGCACAAGCTCATGGAGTCCATGGGGGACCTCTAAGTCTTAAACTGGTGTACCATTTTTTCCAATGTGATATGATATATTTATATGCATATATTTATATATATTTACAGGTATGTAAAAATGACTTTTGACCACTGTGTAGTAGAATTGACTTCCACATTTGACCCATTAATGCAGTGAAACGCACACACACTAGTGAACACTTTGGGGCAGTGAGCTCACATGCCCAGAGAAGTGGTTAGCTCTTATCTGCAGTGCCTGGGCGGAAGCTTGGGGTTAGGTGCCTTTGAATTAAATGATTACAGTAATGTCCATCATTATAGGTTCTGTTAGATTCATGGAAAAGTCTAAATCTAAAATACTAAAGTTTTCCTCTCTGGGGGAAACGTAACAGGTTCCGAACATTTATACACAACATTTAGTACCTTAGACAGACCACATGCTGTAAAATTCTGATTGGTCAGAAGATTAATTTGCATTAAAAGTGCACTATATCACTAGTGAAGTAAGGCAAAATACTGTATAATAACGGCTTATATTTTTTTCAGTAGGTTATTATTTAGTAACACCTCATTCACAGTAGTGAATCCTCAATGCAATGTAACAATAAATGAATTAAAATACAGCGTGATCCTTATTACTGATCATAATGGTTTTGAAAGGTAAGAATTTATTAAATGTCTATAAAAGGACGCCCCAGTGTCAGTGCTTTGTAATAATCAGTCGTTTTCCCACCACAGTATCAGAGTCTTCAGGACTGGGAAGAGTTTGCAGTTTGTGGTCTGTTGGTAATATTTAATATAATGCATATTTGACTAAGAGCAGTAAGATTTAGATTAAAAGTGAATCTACACTGATAAGAGTATAAAGCATTATTGGTGATTAAGGATAAAAGGGAATACAGGTCTTTTTAATCAGGTTTGACCTGGTGCATCACACCACAATAAATTATAATTTTAATATAACAGCACAGCACATGACTCTTTATTTCTCATTTATTTCCTTTTACTCAGGATTTACACATCAGCAAACATCTAGTGGCTTTGTGATGTGTTCAAGGTCATCTTTTTACAGAAGAGGGATACAACTTGGTTTGGGTGAGGTTCTGATATATGTGAATAGGCTCTCACAGAACATTTGTGATCACTGTGATAAAGAACATGTGTGTGTGTCGGGGTACCTGACTGTCCTCTTTCTCCTGGCTGTTGTCTCTCTTTAATATTGACCTTTTTTCTTCGGTTCTGTCCTCCTGGACATGATCAGCAAAACGCTGCTCTGGTCTGAAAAAAAACCCCACACACGAATACGTTTGTTTCATGCACTCATATCTATACTAAAATAAAACAGAAAAAGAAGTTTAATAAACATACATTCTGGAGTTGCTGGCTTTGTTGATAATGACAGCTTTCCCACTGTGATCGACGTTGTGTTCAAGCCCAAAATAAGCTGCAACTCTGTGAACCAGCATCCTGTGATAGGATGACATCTGAGGAAACTTCTTGTAAGAGCTGCAGTAGAAGAGTACGGGATATGTATTTATAACAGTTGTTAATATGTTAGCTTGTGTATTATATAGTAAAAAATATATAGTAGCACAGTCTTACCTGTTGTCTGTCATGAAGTCAGTCATGTCTTGCTCCAGCTTCAGCAGCATCAGTCTGTCCCTGTAGGTCAGAACCAAATTACATGATAAGGTCTTGTGTCAGTAAGAAAAAAAGAAAGAACAAAGTTCTTCATCTGTTTTAACTCTTACTGTCACTGTCACACACACACACACACACACACACACACACACAAACACAGGCTTGTGGTTAAAGAACCAGCCTTGTGACCGGAAGGTAGCCAGTTAAAGTGAAAATAAGAGTGAACTATTTGCCTACTGTGTTTGCACACAGAAGAATGTGACCTCTGCATTTAACCTATTTGTGCAGTGAAACACACACACACACACACACACACACACACACACACACCAGTGAACACTAAGGGGCAGTGAATACACTTGCCCGGAATGGGGGGCAGCCCCAAACCTCGGCACCCAGCATGCCACGACTGAAGTGCCCTTGAAAAGGCATCTTAACCCCCAGCTGCAACCCGTGCACTGTGGATAAGAGCTGCCTCCATTCTGGGCAAATGTGTTCACTGCCCCCTGGTGTTCATTAATGTATGTGTTTTACTACACGGATGGATTAAATGCAGAGGTCAAATTCCACTGTGCAAGCACAGTAGTCTAACAGTTCAGATTTAGACACACACACACACACACACACACACACACACACACACACACACACACACACACACACACACTTCTTGTCTTGCTGTCTTGTCAGGACCTTCTATTGACATAATTAGTAATACAGATAATTAACACTATACCTAAAGCCTAACCCTAACCTTAATCTCAGTAATCAGAAAGGAAATCTTGTAGATCTTTTAGATTTTGAAATAAAACTGTCAGGTTCCTGAGTGGCGCAACAGATAAACATTCACCCTATCATCCGGAGACTGCAAGTTTGAATCCCAGGTAAAGTTACAACCATCCGTAACCAGAGAGTGTCCAGAAAGCATAACTTTTATGAAGGGAGGGGTGGCCTACTCTCTGTCCCCTGTGAATCATACTAACCAATCATAGGTGTCTGTAAACTCATGCGTAGAAAAGTGGATGGGAGAAGCGTGTCGCAATGTTGCATTGGCAAGAAGCTTAAAGAATCGCTGGCTGGCTGCCCTCCCTGGTTGGTAGGAGCCATATGACAGGGGAGAGACATCTGGGTCAGGACACCATTTTTAGTCCTGACTTTGATATTTTCTGGACAGCATGACTGTTTTCTGACATTTGTACTGACATTTCACGAAAACAAGACACACACACACACACACACAAACACACACACACACACACACACACACACACACACACACACACACACACTACCTGGGACTGCTCTTTAGAGTAGTAATCAGAAACTCTTCCAGATCAATGCCTGTTGAGTCTGTGTACTCCAGACTTGATTCTGGAACACATTCAAATACAATTTATTGACACACCATATGAATACAGACACCCTCAGCTCAGTTAAAATAGATATAAATGCTCTCTCTCTCTCTCTCTCTCTCTCTCTCTCTCTTTCTTACACACACACACACACACACACACACACACACACACAC
>JAOVVF010000029.1:9968946-9985526 GCA_028565595.1 Duopalatinus emarginatus | reverse complement strand
GCTTTTTGCAGTCATCACTTAAAGTACACAGAAAGGCTAGAGATACAAATCCATATTTGAATATTTGATTAGATGCAAGTATCTTAGATTGTAATCACTGGTCAGTTTTTCTTTGTGTAATACCACCAACACTGTGATCATTACAATTTCCACTGCAATTCGTTTATCTGATTAGATTATTACACCTAAACTCTAAACTCTCTCTGGGTCTAGCTGCTCCACATGATTAAAGGCTGGTCTGATTGCTTTGGTGGCAGGTTTATTTAATCCAGCCACACCAAAATTGTTATTGATGTAATAAAAACGATCAAACGCTAACAATAAGATAAAGTTAGCCTATTGTGTTTGTTAAAGACAGTTTTTAATAAACAAATTATTAGCCAAAACAAATTATTGAACTGTTGGAAATGTTGGTTACCAATAACTAAATGAAAAAATAATAATAATAAAAAACACACTTTCTTTTTTTATTTTCTATTATTCTGTCAATACTGATTTTATCAATATTTAATGAAAATGTATTCGATGATGTCACTAGCTAGCATTCAGCACATTTTAGCATTTCTGTTCCCACAGATGTATCCTGTGAGCCTCACAGTGGAAATCCATAGCCAGAGCATTGAAAACTGTTTACACTTGAAATGTGTGAACATTCGGGTACAAATTCTTTCAACATTTACAGACGTCTATGACTAGCATGTCTGCCACTGCTGACAGAAGGAAAGTTTAATTTGAGAGAAAAAACGATATTTGGTTACTCCATAATAATTAGTTTCTCTTTCTGTCCTAGAGCTTAAGTAAGGATCTGTTCATTAATCTGATTTAACTCAATTTATGCATGTAAGAAAGTTTGCTTATAAATGTCACAGTGCAGTGAGTCATGAGAAAAACCACCGTGTTACCTTAGTACCCTCTTTGAGATTGGAGCTGATCTCAATGTAGCTATCATGAGCTGAGGCCAGTTTCTTCAACACCTCCTCCCTGTGGTTGGCTTCAGCATTAGACTGCTTGAGAGCTGCAAACTCCTGATGAGATGTCTGAGATAGACAAGCAGAAATTGGCTCAATAAAAGCAATCTACCTGGCTCAGGAACATCAACCTTGTGCAATTCTAATACATATTAAAAATATTACTTACACAGACATTTTCACAATAATAGCCTGAACAGAATATGTGCTATTAGCAATTGGGGCCTGCTGAAATGCATACCTGTACTTGGGCTAGAATGTCCTCCTGGGAGCGGAGGTTCTGCTGAACGCGCTGTGTGTACGCGCCATAGCGAGTGTCCAGTTCTCCAGTCGTAAGGGCCTCCTCATTAATGGCTCCATCCTGAGCCAAGGCAGTGAGGAACTTTGTCGTCATGTCAAAAGTCACTGCCTTTATTTCTCCCTCGAGAACCTCACGATCCTTTTTGATCTCTTCAAGCTGGGCCAACTGAGCCTTCAAGACGTTCACTACCTAAATAATACAGAACGGGTTCCTGTGTATAAATATCACCAACAAGCCAAAACTAATGCTGATTGTAAAGTGATACATCGGCCTTATTTTAGTAGCGTTTGCCAACAGTGCGTCTTTTACCTCACTGCCCTGAAGAGTCTTTGCAGGGTTGGCTGAGGGAATAGCAGAGCACAATTCACTCTCTGGTTTGCACAGCAGAGCGATCATCTGACAGTGTGTGTTATAGCGGTCTTTTACCACCTGGTCAGCTTGCACCGCCTTGTCCAGTATGTTTCGGAAATTTCCGCCCTCTGAAATCACAAACATGCACTTTTTGCTTTATAAGAACTAATACATTTTTTGTGGCGTAAGAGTTGGGTGGTATTGACGTTTATACCGTCTTTAGATAATACGGCGATATACGGTATTACAATCTTTCGTGGGGAGGGGGAGGTGTACAGGAGTTACGTTTCATTACAAAAAAAAGAAACTAACAAACATTACTTATTATTCTATCTAAATTATAATACGTATTTTAAAACAAAAACACTTCTAAAATTACACTTCTATACATATAAACATATAACATTTATCTGTTACTATAACCATTATAATGTCTCTCTGATCACATGACCACACAAAACAAAAGAATAAATAACACATCTTAATAAGGGACAGTGCAATGTAATCATGACCTTCACTCAAAACATTGGGAATAAACCTGCGCTATCGTTTAATAAAGAAGAGCAGATTCAACATTTATTCAGTGTTTTTACCAGACAAATGAACTGGTTTATTTTAGTCAGACTTGAGTAGGTTAGGAACAGGATTTAACAATATTACCTACTGTACTACAAATACCAAGAGTGGGACCTGTTTTTCTTTCTGTCTAACACAACTTACACATTATTTATACATCACGCTTCCTATTCTCTGAAATGACGAGTTTACCACAAGCTTTCTCATCATCCATCATGAGCGTAAAGAGCAGAGGGGCATGCGCAAATTAAGGTGCACGACCAAACGCTGCGATGATGTGCAGGACTAGCATGCATGCAAGAAACCAAATTGGCTGTGTCTTAAAGTCCCAGTGTTCAATGTAGAAATAAAGCAGAAATCTGGTGCGTCACATTTAAAAAAAAAAAAAAAAATATCGCCACCATTTTTCAATACTGTGGTACACGGAAATACTGTCGTACCGGCCAACCCTATGTGGCGTGGGGATATAAAGTACATAGCCTTCTGGTGTGTAATCTGGACCACGTTAACCTTACATCTTCTTTAGGTTTACCTGCTCTGAGGGGTTTGTATAGTTCTCCAGATGGAGTTCTGTTCCACCGCTGGTTGAATTTGGCTCGGAGCTCATTGTCAGTTGCCTCCTCATTATCCAAAATCTTAAAAGACTATAAGGAAAAAAAAAAAAAAAGGGAAATACCAAATGAACTAATAACTGTTGACTTGTCACAGACACAACTTGATATTAAAAATCCACAAGAAGTGAAAGATGGATAGCGAGAGAAATCAACCTCATCTAGTATTTCTCGGTTTCGCTGAAGCAGTTCTGGCAGATCTTTGATCAGCTGCTCAATGCTATTCAGGCCTCCCTGCTGGACCACAGCACGACTCTTCTCCAGTATGGACTGTGGGACTGAATCCCCAGAGAGATCCTCTAATGCTGCTGGGAGGTTTAGAGAAGCCAATACCCTGATAAATGAAAGATAGAAAGTGAAATTAAACTAAATCAATCCGTTATCCAAATAACCAATTCCAGTAGAACCCACAAAAAAAAGCTATAAAATCACTACCATTTTATATTCAGTGTCATATCAGTGTTATATCTTTTATTGTGGTATTATGGTTATCTGATATACCATGATTCATAATAAAGTATAGTATACAAACTGTAAATCATGTACTGCTGTTGCTTAAGATCAATGGCCAAACTCATAAATGTCTTGTGAAGACCACCTTCTCTTTAAATGGTCTTTATTTATAAAAGATATTGTTACATGAATACATTTTATTCATATAACCCAATTCAGTAAATTACAAAAGTCTGAAAACACAACAATTCAAAACCAAGCCTCACAAACTCACCCATTACAGAGGTTGGTTGCCTCCCTCAGACTGCCCACAAGTCTGTTGACCATATCAGCCCTTCTGGAACTGGCTATGCTCAAAGACTGCTGCACTAACATAGGCACCATCTTCTCGAAAATATCTGAAAGAGAAAATCAGACGTGAACAATTTTAGTGAACTTCACTGGATTTCTCTGTACAATAAATGTAATCAAATAGGGAATTTAAACTTAAAAACGTAAAAAATGTGAATGATATCTAACACATTCACATTCAATTTGAGAATGTTTATTCCTCCTTAATACAACCCACGCCTTGACAACGCTATTTGCTGATGTTTGCCAACACATCTGATGCTGCAAGCTTATGTAGTCACCTTAATCGTGTGACACAGGGTTAGAAAATGCACAACTGGCCAGTCGTTTACTTACCCGCAAACTTTTGGCTGAGTGGTATTTGAATGGCAGTTGCTTTGACGAGCGTAGCTTTGCCAATATGCTCCAGGTCTTTGACCTCAGGTACACGATCGTGGTAGATAAAGTCGTTGTCTTTCTTTGCAGCTGTGAGAGCACGGCTGATCTTATCGGACAGATCCTTAACGTTTACATATTCGTCATAACGCGAGGCCACAGTCTTAACCAGCTCTGTGGCATGCTGCAAAAAAACAACACAGAAAAAATTTTAACTTCAAAATAATGACAGACGATACATATTGATAAGGTAGCCCATGGAGCAGTAAACACTTAATAAACAGCACAAACCTGGAGACGTGCAATCTCCTCTCCAAAACGTTTATTCTGTTTGGCCAGCGCGGACTGATGGAGCTCTGCAGTGGCTTGCATCATGCAGTGCTTGGCAGCCAATACTGGAAGCACTTCCTGGAAATAAAAATACTGACCAGGGAGAGGCAACCACAAACACCACAGCAACCACGAACAAACACCACGAGCATCCACAAACGAGCACAGACACACAGCACAGGGCGCAGAAAGAGAGAACAGAACAGCAAATCAGCACGCAACCTTCAGCAAACTTCAACCAAACCTTCACACAACGCTCATGCAGCGTTCACACTCACAGATCAGTGGAAGGAAAGACAAAGGCAGAAACTAGAATTCTTAATGGGTTTGTGTGGGTGTGTGTGTGTCTAAGTGATCGACTGATGGCCATTACACGAATGCACCCACAGTGGTTGCAAGCATTGTGACAGTCCTAATGACTTGGTGTTGACTACAAGCACTAGCTACTCAATCTTTAATAGCATAAAAAACTCTGTTTCTGTGCATACCTTGGGCAGGTTCTCCTTGTACTGGCATTGCTTGAAGGCATCGCCGTAGAAATCTGCAGTCTGATTGGCTAACTTGGCAATGATGCCATCTTTCATTTTGTCTGTAGAGCAAACCAAAGAACCCAAATGAATAGGAGAACCCAAATATAAGTGCATGTATGCTATAGATTAGCAGACGTTTAATTAAATAGCTCCCAGAGCACAATGAACATAGAAAAGTGGTTATGAATACTTAGCATACTAATTATTACAATTTGTAACTTAATACAACATTCATGCATTGTTCAGTTTAATAGGAACACGTGTATATCTGCTTATTCATGCAGTCATCTAATCGGCCACAAAATCATGCAGATGCAAGTCAAGAGCTTCAGTTAATGTTCACAACAAACGTCAGAACGGGAAAACAAATTGTGATCCATGGAGTTTATATGTCATGCCACAGGTTAAAGTCACTGTCGGGTGTGAAAATCAAGAAATTTACCAAGATCCATACCACAATCAGCGTCACAGAGATCACAATTTTCTTCATGTTTTAACAGAAATTACCTGCAGCTCTTGACCTGTTGTGTTTAATTATGTCACACAATATTATAACTATAATGGCACAAACATCCCAGTTACACACCAGCAGTGGCTTTGATGACGAAGACCTCTTGGGCTTGACTGAGCATGATCTGACTGAGTGTTCCCACTGTCTCTGGAGAAATATCCATAGTAGGCTCCCGATTAAGAGCAGACAGCACTGTATCCTTTATGTGGGCAAATGCACCACTGGCCAGCTAAAAACAGAGGTGACAGTGTTACAGATAAACAAGACTCTTGTTCCATATTCAAGAAATAGCGTGCACCCCGAAACTCTTACCTGGTAGTACTTGGCAGCTGTCTTCAGTCCTTCGTCATTGTCCAGGTTCTGCTCTGCGGCGATCTGACTGGACAGTGCTCCAATGTTAAACAACACACAGGTTTTTTCATAGCCCACACTCGCCAAAGCTAAAAAAAAAAACCACACACAAGATTGGTCAAACTGGCACTACCATCACTGGTTCTGTAATTAAAAACAACATTTGTTTGTCACCGAGGTAACATATTAATGTGCGTCACTGCAGACTGCATGAGAGTGAGACTTACCAAGTTTAACCGAGCCAGCAAATAGAGATCCTTTATCAAAAGCATCTTTCCATGTAAACGTAAGACACAGCTGAAACACAAATTATACTCAGTATACACATATATGCAGTGTAAGTGAAGTGTGTGTGATACATTTTAACATGCATATGTTCATGTAGGCATGCATGTATGAAAGTTACCTCTGGGAAAGGAAATTTAGGCTCGACTGAACAAAGCTGATCATAGTACCTGTATGAAGGGAGGGTAAAAAGAAGAAGCATTAAATATATCCAAACACTCATACACCAATCAGCCTCAACATTAAAACCACTGACAACTACAGTGGAACCTGTGGGATACAGTGTGATATATTAGGCAGCGAGTAAACAGTCAGCTCACAAATTTGATGTGTTAGAAGAAGGAAATATGGGCAAGTGTAAGAATCTGAATGAGTTTGACAAGGGCCAAACCATTATATCTAGACAACTGGCTCAGGGCATTTCCAAAACAGCAGCTCTTGTGGCATGTTCCTAGTAACCAGTGGTTAGTACATATCAAAAGAGGTCCAAGAAAGGACAATCTGTAGACATGTGACATGGTCATGATGCCCAAAACTCACTGATATGCGTGAGTGGTGAAGGCTAGACTGTGTGGTCCAACCCTACAGAAGATCCACAGGTAGATCTAATACCACAATACACTTTCAGAGGTCATGTGAAGTCCATGCCTTAATAGGTCAGATAACAGTTTTCCTGTCAGGTGGTTTTAATGTTATGGTTGATTGGTGTAAATACTCCAATATTATTAATACTGTTAATAATACAAGGGATGAATGATTATAGTTATCAATAATGTACTTGCTCTCATTTATTCCCAGTTCTAACATAGTTTATATAATGAAACTGGAGTCTGGTCCTATGAATAGTTACATGATATTTATGAAACTGCAAACTTTTGGTTCCTGGCTAATACTATTTAAAAACGCTTGTTTGTTGTTTTTTAATAAATGTCAACCACTACAGTGTATATTAATTTGACAACATTAAATCTAAAACATCATTTGATTGATGGTGACACACTTCCAGTATGTGTTTATGGTAATTATAGAGATCAACAGTAGATCCTTACCCATTTACTTTATAAAGAACGTTTCTACATAAACTACTACACCACTATAGTGTATACGCAACTTACAGTAGTTCTCAGTGTCACACTGAAGAAACCAGAAAAACACATGACATGTAACTCGAGCTGATGCGATTGTCAACACAAGGGACTGACACTCAGACTCATGTGACCATGTGTCATTCAAAGCCATTTGACGTAATGCTAATGACATATTAAATAAAATCTGCGATGTACACTGATTCATTCGGTGCGGCATGTAGCCAAACTTGTTGACAGGAACATTCCCTTATGTGCAGTGTTACAGATGAATAGCCGTCTTGACTGGGGTTTCCACTAAAGGCGTGTCCAGGTAACTCCTCCTAAAATAAACACAGTACACCCTTTTTGGGTGTACGATGTGCTAATACGCCAAATATTCATCTTAGTCCTGAATGGTAGCAGCAAAGGAAAAGATTAGTCACTCAAGCAATACAAGGCTCATTCATACTCAGTGTCCTCATGAGAGGAAATTTAAGAGGTTGTGGAGGACAATTCTGAATTAAATGTAACAAATCTGGTGATGAACAGGAACGTGGTTGGGAATTGTGTACTCGAAAGGCATTTGTGATGAGTCACTGCAAGCGTTTAGTATTCCCTGTCAGTGTTTTCACAAGAATACAGGCACATCAAGCGCATCACTGCACATACGCAATGTAACATTACACTGTTTATTACACCTGTACCAGACGTCTTAGCGGTTTAAAGATCTTCTTTTTTTATCCCCAGATTTCGTTCACAGTTAAAATCATAATCACTAAACAGAATACATTTGATTTGTTCAGCAGCATCGACTTTTTTATTTGTTTAACAAAACAGGATCTCATTTCCTCTTTTTTTCCCAGCCATAAAGCAATATTCAAATGACAAATTTTTTGTCAGTTATTACTAATATATTAAAAGTTTGGGCTAAATCACTACATCTGGTTCCTCTTTCCACACACAGAGCAGATCACAGAGTCAGGCAGAAACAGGTGTTATACAGTTAGTCTATGCCTAAAAAAAGAAATGCAGGCTTTCTAATCAGCTACGGCTTAATCAGACCAATTTGTTTTCTTTACATCTATTCAAGACTAAAGGCTGAACATGAACCCTGGATAGAGAAATGAGTCATGGAAAACCAGGAAGTTCTGAGTATATTATTGAGGCTGTGAAAGTCACTGCCCTGGCTGATAGACTTTATTATTAGTATTATTATTCTGACTACACATTCTAATAATAAATACAGTAAATACAGTCTCTTTTACAGCTTTTATATATACACCCTAGACAACCTTACGTCAAGTTTCAGCTTCAGTAAAAGCTGAATGAATATCAAGGAGTATCAGATATAACCACTGAATAAATCAGATACAAATTATTAAAAATAAATTCTTACTTGGTTGCTTAGTCACTGGTTTAGGGTGGGATAGTTTTAAAAAATATTATGGACTTTTTTAAGTGTGTGTGGACGAGAAAAAGTAGACTGTGCATTTGTTAATTGGCTAATTAATTAGTTGGCAATAAAAACAACCAGAACCAACAATTGTGTGTGTCATTTTTGTGTAAACACAGATAATATATAATATATATATGCTGTACTTCTCATCATGCTAACTGGCTGAACACCTGAGCGGATCTGTCTGGTTTTAGGTGTGGCGTTTTAACATACTAAAATAAAATTGTCTTTTTTTCCCCCCACACCATAATTTTTCACAACGCTTTTAAAATCTCTATTAACGCCTTGAATTATTATTTGTATTATTTTTTTTTTCTAAAAGCGTTTTAGTACAAACTTATCTTTATTTATCAGACTAATAAGCCAAGTCTAATAGAGAACTTGAGAATGCTAACGCTAGCTAGGCTTCACGGCTAGTTTACCTAGCAACTAGGAAGCTAGCAGAGCTAGAAAAAAAAAACTAAAATCATATTTGAGAGCTAGAAACAACTCAGTGTTTATTATATTATATAACTATATATAACTATAACACAAACATAGGTAAGCTAAAGGTTTCCATTTAGCAGCTGACAGAGCTAACATACTCGAAATCAGGCTAATGAGCTCAAAAGCATCGGTTTATCCCTATTACATTACTCCTGCTAGCGATAACCAGTACTAAACATCCTGATTTAAACATTAACGTGTATACAGGGTTGAGTACGTGACTCAGCTGTGTAAGTTAGCCTGTTAGCCTGTTAGCGGAACTGACCGTAAGAGGACCTCCAGCGAGCTCTCGTGTTTGTCCAGCGGCCTCCCCAAAGCACTTTTGCGCAGTTTGTTGAGCTCATCGACGGCGCGGAGGTACTCGGTCTGCTCCTCACCCGCCGGATACGCAGTCGTGATAAATTTCGACAGCGGTTTTACCAAGTCAACTTCCGAAGCTTTCTTTAACGGGACGGAAATAAACGTCGCCATTTTTCGATGTGCTTTATGGAGAAGAGAAAACAACAGACACAAAAACACAGCGGCGCCTTTTACTTCCTGAATCTGCTCGAGCTGTCAAATGACGTCTCAGCTGTTTTCGCGTCGGTGAGCGTCAAACATGCGCACGGTTTGCGCAGGCGAGAAGGTTACCTCAGTCAGTCAGTCATTATCTAATCCTCTCTGTCCGTCAGGCTCACCCTGAATCACTGGGTGCTAGGCAGTAATACCCCCTGGACAGGGTGCCACAGACACACACATTTACTCACACACTTACCCCTAAGGGCAATTTAGCACATCCAATGTGTGTAAATTTGGGACGTGGGATGAAAGTGAAAGTGAACTGTTTGCCTACTGTGCTTGCACACAAAGGAATGTGATCTCCATGTAGTGAAACACACACACTAGGGGAAGTAAACATGCTTGCTCAGAGTGGGGGGCAGCCCCAAACCCAGGTGCCCAGGAAGCATTTGGGGGTTAGGTTCCTTGCTCAAGGGCACTTCAGTCATGTCTTGTCCATTGCAGGAATCGAACCCAGTCCCAAGACCAGTTCCCTAATCACAAGGCCAATGCTGCCCTCTTGAAACCGGAACACTCTGCTAAAACCGCTGCGGACACGATGAGAACACACCACACAGAGACCAGAGCGAGAATCTAACCCACAAGCCCAAACCCCTGAAGCTGTGTAGCACACACACCACCTGCAGCACCGGTGTGTCACCCCATATATACAAAATAATATATATACATACGTTAAAACACACATTATGCATGCTTATATACACATAGAGCCACATAAACCTTCATATCTTGGGCAATTACATGTTTATTTTAGCCTGTCTACCACTGGAAGGGGTATTTTGGGACTTACTTCTCAGTAAGCCAAAGTTACTTCACAGTGTTTAAATCTGCAGTCTAAATTTTAGCAAAAGTTTTTGCATCATTTAGGTGTATATTCAGGCTGTAGGAATGGTTTTTGTATGTATGTATTTGGTATCATATGGCTAATTTCTAGTAGTATCCTCGCTCAGAGTACCTTGAATTCAGGTCTTCCAGCACTAGCTGGTAATGACTCAGCACTTCTGTAAGTTGTTCTGAATAGGAGCATCTGCTTAATGGCATAAATGTAAAAGCAAGTATGACTTCGGCAAGAAAATCATTACCAGACATATTCCAGAATCAATACCAGATCTGCCATGCTTGCTCTGTTTATTTTACATTGCAATAACTGAGTCCAACAGGATAATATTTAATATATAATATAACTAAGGTACTGTGGACATCAGATAACCATCTGCAATTCATCTGGAACCAGACAGAGCTAAATGTACACATGCATGCTGAGACCTTTAACCAAGTCAGAATTAGAAGATATACCTCTTCAGTCAGTCGGTCATTCTGATGTCTTGACATGAGTAACATCTGATAGCCTTAGGATAAGGAACAGGTAGGATTTACAAACCACTTGAACTAGGAGGTTTGTTGAGTAGAACCCCTTGTACTGAACCACAGCATCTATTCTTTCAATCGCACCTTTATCCAAGAGAGAATTAACTTCTTGGGACATAGATGCAACAAGATCTTGAGGCTGAAACAGGTTAGGGCCCAGAGGTGAACCATTGAGCATTATGTTCAGCTGTAAACTCTCTCTTCTGCAGCCTCTCCTTTATAAATGAGCTTTGTTGGACTTTTAAGCTACAAATTACTCTCAGGTTCCTAGCAGACACCAGACTTAAATGGAACCCAATAAGTAAAAGGGGGTGCCTGCTACATGTCACAGTATGACTGTCTGCCAAAAGAGGTCAGATGACTAGATGATGGGTGAGGCTGTAGTTATCACAGGGCCTGGTCATTTGGCTATCCTGGTTTCTGGTTTCTAAAGCTTGTGCTCTCCAGACCAGCTAAAGCAGACTGGCACAGAACTGCCCTGTATCCTGGTGTCAGAATCTCCTTGCCAGGATGGAGGATTCGATTGGTTTCATCACAGAGACATCAACATCTACTGATTGGATAATTCCAATCTACAAAATAGTTTACAAATTGCCTGGACGTACCATCTGCAAGGCAAATTCATGATCGAATCTCATGAGAAATGACAAAGAAGAGTCAAAATGATAAGAAAGCAAACATGCTGAGGTGTAAATGAGGACTGGGTTGGAAAACCGTAGGATTCCTTTAAAGGCGTCAGCTCTCTGGTCTAAACATAGGCTGACGCGTGTGATAAACATCTGAATAAAGTGTATGTCTTATAAGCACTTGAGAGCAAGATGTATTAAAATTATTTTATTTCTGGTACAGGCATGAAGTGTGTACATCCCAGCATCTTACAATACATGACAGGCTTCCTTAAAGACACAGTGATATGGGAAGTACCATAACTGTTCTCATGGAAACATACAGGACGGTCCATATGATCCACGGAGAGATGAGTGCTGCATCATCACCACGTTTTTGTAATTCTCTGCCTTCTGAGGAGTGTGAAGGGAGGGTGCACACTTGCCGACACTTTTTATTCCGAACACCAGCATATACAGTAGAGTGGAGCTCCTGTGTGTTCACGTCAGTGCAGACTTGGTCATTTATCGTGAATTAAAAGAAGGCAACATTCCTGCCCTCCATGCTTAGTGGTAAAAAATATGCACAGTACATGCCAAAGCTGCCCAATGCAGAGCTACTGAGCCGACCAACCACATCAGTCTCAAATAAGGGGAGAAAGTGGGAGGGGGAAAAAAAAAAGATATAAAAATGACAAAATACATGTCGTCATTTTCAACAAATTGTAACTAGAGCAAAGAATTCATTCAAAATGTTGCTGGTCAACTAAAAAGTAGTACAAACTAAACATTTACCAGTCATCTGAAGCGGTCTTACACAGTCGAGTAAACACAAAGTCGAGTATTTTGGCACCAAGAGATGATTGGTCTCGGTAGAAGCAGACAAAAACAGCATCATAATTTACTTTATGTAAGGAAGCTTAATGCATGAAAAACACTGCCCAAGCTCTATACCTCACAACAAGCTACAGGTGATCATACACACAGGAATCACTTCATCTGTGCAGACACAAAAGTGTCAAGAAAAAAAAACAAAAAACAAAACAAAAGCAAACAAAATCACAATAGAAAAGTATAATAAAAAAGTGCAGTCCTTTTTCAACAGACGTACATTAGGCAATCAAACAAGCACAGCCACTATTACACACGGTAAACTATTCAAGTGGAGATGGCGTGATCACCGAACCGTAAATTGAGGGCAGCTTCGTGACCGTCTTCATGACTGCCCCTTCATTCAGGACTGTGCATGAAAACCCTGCTGTTGCTTTTTTTTTTATTTTTAAATCCATCCTTCCATCCCTCCCGCTACATCTTTAACACACACACATGCTTCAGAGCTGTCCCTCCCGTTCACACGCGCACAAATTCATCAGTTAAAGTGTTTTCAATATGAAACAATGTATACACTGAAGTCAGATTCTAACAGGTAGGAGGCCTTGACCAACCTCTGCTCGATCTCTCTCACCCAGGAGATGTGGAGAGAGAGAGAGAGATAGAGGGAGGGAGAAAGGGAAGGATGGAGGGAGCATGTTCAGTGCTCGGGAACGGCAGTGAGGAACAACAGTGACATCAGCGTCTTGTCTTCAGAAAGCTTCTACTTCAGAACCAGATGGAATCTGTCACTGGTGTCATCTGGTAGGACACACAGACATAGGAAAAAAAGTCAGAGTGTGAATGCCAAAATGGATTTCTATTCATCTTAATGCTCACTAATACATAGAGTAGTGATGTAGTGTACTACTTAAATTTGGCAATTTGGAATTCAGCCCTCTATGATACATAACATTAAGGATGAAACGTTAAGAAACTCGCACAAAATTGATTGAGGGCAACTGTAGGCTGGTAGCCTTGTGCCCGGAAGGTCCCCGGGTTGATCCCTGAAACCAACATGCCACGACTGAAATGCCCTTGAGCAGTGCACTTAACCCCCAATTGCTCCCCAGGCACTGCAGTGTGTGTGTGTGTTTCACTGCATAGATGGGTTATAAATGCAGAGTTCGATTTGAATTCCTCTGTGTTCAAGCAGGTGTAGGATTTGCATAACACACCAAATGTGTTCAATAACTCACGAGTGTTCCTCTAACCATAATTTGGTGTCTCTAGTCATGTGTGGTGGTGCATTGTCCGGCTGAAAGAGGCCAAACCCATTAGAATGAATGCAGAACATGAACGGGTGTAATTCGTTAGAAAGGACACATATATTATCTTCACCCGGTCAGAAACGTTTGTAGATGTACCAGGGGTCCCATGAAATGCAAGCTAAACAAACTACATACCATTGTGGTACATTCTTTACCAGTTTTTCTGGCACTTCAGTGTATATCTGTGAAACAGACATGAGTCAAGATACGTGGTCCGAGATGCCTGTAAAGCAGCAGCGGAGTATTTTAAAACACGTTTTCAGCAAATGAGACTTATGAGACTCATGCAACACGCTGTGGAACATAGAAATCCTGCACCTCAGAATACAACAGAATTGTGGAGCGTTCTGCGGGAAGTATACTGTTTATTGTCTACGGAACACTTCTCATGTGTTCTCAGAGATCTACCAAGTATTAGACTTCAGTGTATATGAAGTTCAGACAATCTGTAAGGTGTAATGTGGTTAATAGACCTGTGTATGTATTAAAAAAGACCTGATTACCTTTTAACAAACTGACAACGAAGCAACTCTCATCAGAGAAGTTAGTCACCATCTGCAACACAGACCACACACACCAGTTAAACAGTTATTATAAATAACTCAGCACAGCTCGCTCCAGTGTGTGCAGGTAGAACAAATAAAACTTTGGACAAAACTTTGCTACAACTCCCAAACATGTAAATATGTCAGCAGCATGCAAATGAAAATGCAAAAGGAGAAGTCATACCACATGGACTTGCTCTCTGATAACAGTAGAGACTACTTTAATGATATGCGGAAGTGTACTAAGGATGCGAATCTCTCAGTGTCTGGTGATTCGATTTGATTCGGTTTTTGGGGTCTCGATTCGATTCAGAATCGTTTTTTGATTCAGGAATGATTTTTCTATTCAACTGGTCTATACATTTTAAATGTGAATAACAAAATGAAAAGATGAAACAACAATGTAAACAAATTTAGGTTTTAGGTTCCTTACTGTATCAAATCTTTCTGCATTAACTATTTTATATTTATAACATAAACAGGAAAATAAATAGAAAATTCTGTAACTTAAATGACCAGTATTAGGTTCGCTTAGCTGCCTGACTTTTTCTTAAATAAAAAAAAAATCTATCAATGAACAAATAATTCAAAATACATTAATACAAATGTAAACATAGACTTCAGTTTACCATAGTGCATTAACCTTTAACTGAAAATAAAATACAAACTTTAGCGTCATAGTGCATTATCACTATGTGCTAGCAGACTTCATTCTGACAAAGGGAGCTGGCTATCTAGCTTGCTGTACGGTGGCCGAGTGGACATGTAATGTGATATGCAGTACGCTCGGTATTAGGAGGGGACAGAAAATTAAACTTAAATGCATCTTAAAATAGATTTTCTGGGCATTTTAAATCGATTCAGAATTGCCAGGACTAGAAATCACGATCATTTAAAGAATCACATTTTTTCAGCACCCCTAAAGTGTACGTACCTGGTCACTGAGCAGTATGTGTATTCCTGTCGGCCCCTGCCTGAACACTTGATTAATGAGGGCTAGTGGCAGGCTCAACACATTGGATATTTTTCTGGTCAGCTCATGAGCGGTCAGCTCTTCGAGGTAAAGCGCATGGTAAACTACAAAAACACATCAGAGTACCTTTAGAACATGACAGAAACCCTCAGAAACATACAAAACGGTTGACCAAATCGTTTTAACTGCAATACAAACAGACTCAGATAAGTGTTCCTCATTTGAGTGAACCATAACTTGGTGTCTCTAGACATGTGTGTTGGTGCATTGTCCTGTTGGAGGAGCCCAAATCTATCAGAATGAATGCAGGACATGAGTGTGTGTAACTCATCAGAAAGGAGGCACACAGTGTTCATCTGTCAGAGACGTTTGTAGACGAACAAGGAGTCCCAGCTAAACAAACTCACACCGTTATAAATATTGCACGTCTATCAGTTTATACACACACTGGCTGACAACCAATGATGTGCATAGGTGGCATTGCTATGTATTTTGCATAGGCTTGTTGGTATCAGTTTTTCTGGCATTTTTTTGATCATGCATGCTGACTGAACATACTGCTAGCCTGTCTGAGAAATGATGAGAAAAGGACACTATATAACCTTCAGATTAGATATTAAACAATGGGTCTGTCTCAAAACCTACCTGGACAGTGTTTTATGTCATTCTATGCACGCACCCGAGAAGAGGCCCATATCAAATTTTTAATGGCTTAATATACTGCCTATGTAGATACCTTATTCTCACCATTTATTCTGACAAAATATTGAGAGAGCTCAGAGTGCCTCAGCCACAAAGCCGATGAAGCCGATTTTAATAAGTGTAAGAATGTAATTTATTTGCAATTTTAGGTTTGTCAGTGATGATTTAACCGCTTTCGGTAAACGGCGGAAGATGATACCTGGCATTCTAGCGGCCTAGATCACCTCAGCCCACTGGTTTAAACGGCCTTGACATAACTCAACGATCTGCTTTCCAAAATTCACTGTCCATTAGAATCCTCTCTACCTAGGCAGCTGCCTAATGAGGCAGTGGGCTGCAAAGTAACTAGGTCTGAGACAGACCCAGTATTATAGACCTCGACAGACATCTTTCATGGGACTGAGGTCACAGTGACTGTGTAAATGTGCATACACTGACCGTTTATGGCAGTGGGACTGCCGTGTTCTCCGTTCTTGTTGTGGCAGCGTCTCTCCAGTAGGGGACTCTCACACTCCTGACATACGTACACAGTCAGACGAGGTCGAACAGCCCTGTAAACACACACACACACACACACACACACCCTTGTTTATTTATATCAATATAACAACTCTCTCTCTCTCTCTCACACACACACACACACACACACACACACACACACACACACACACACACACACACACACA
>JAOVVF010000029.1:9943986-9958917 GCA_028565595.1 Duopalatinus emarginatus | reverse complement strand
TCTAATAAGTCTAAAGTCTAATAACTCTCTACACTGTGTCACTTCCTTCCCTGGAAATTTAGAGTCTCATTTGTTTCCTTGGTCTGAATTAAAGCCCTCAACCCCCTGGCTTACCATGGGCTATACGCTACAACCTATAATACGCTATACGCTATATATCATCTTAGCTACCGGCAACACACTTGCACTTTCACTTGCCTGGTGAGCTTGCTGATGAATTTAGCATTTGTCCATCCCTTAGTCTACAATAATGTTTAATATTTCATATTCTACTTTTAGTCATCTAACACACATCTATCACACTGAAGGCAGTGGGCTAGTAGTCGATGGGGCACCCGTAAGCTCCGGGTCAAGGAATGGGCCTTCTGACCAGAAGGTCCCCGATTCGATCCCCAGAACCAATAAGACAAAACTAAGGTGCCCTCAAGCAAGGCACTTGACCCCCAGGCACCATGGACAGGGTTTCCCACCACTTTTGGGCAAGGGCTTTCACTTCCCCTAGCGTGCTGTGTTTCTCTGCACAAATGGATTAAATGCAGAATTGCAGAAATGCTAATTCCTCTGTGTGTATAAGTGCAGTGGTCACTGAGTAGTTCACCTTGACTTCACTTCACTTCAATGCACAACACTGTTTCCTTTATACATCAGTGTATTCATCATTATTTACAATTTAGCTATTTAGTTTTCCTCATCAACCACTTCAGCCTGTTCAGGGCTTTTGGAGCTCGTGACTGGTTACCCTGCTGCTCCAAAATGTACCGATAGAATAAAAGTGAGCCACCAGTATATGTGCTTTTTCCAAACGTTTCGCATAGGGATGAGTTTAATGCTGATGTAAAATTAACCTGAAGTGCGAAACATGCCGAGTCAGTACCCTGGCAGCGTCTGTGAGCCATCCACAGTGTGTGCTGCTGTGTACTGGCTCATACTGCAGCCTGGAAACCTGAGCGGCCAGTAATATAACATTCCGTACCACAGCAGCTCCGTCTGCACACACAGGCCTGATCGCTGATTAGATAATCGCTCACTCGCCATCACTCGTCTTAAAATCTCATTTAGAAACACGTTGCGACAGCGCAGCCCAAATGTACAGATCGCCGCACCAGACAGATGCCATTTGCCCCTGACCCCGTGCATGTGTACTTATCAAGCACTCCAGTCCAGCACTAACCTAACACACCCGAATAGCAAATTCCTACAATGCTGGCAGTGACCAGCTTCTATTCCTTCGTCTAAAGTCAGCCTGAAGGCTAAGGTTACCCACGCTAACCCCGATGCGGTGGGAGCGCTTTCTGCAGGGGCAGGAAGACACTTGCAGCTGCACTGCGACAGGGTGGGGTAACATGAAACGTGATAAGAGGAGCTTGTTTGCGTGTGTGTGTGTGTGAGAGAGAGAAACGTTCTCTCTGACACTTAGACGTTGATCTCTAGCCTTCACATTCATATTCGGTCAAGAAAACTCAACCACACACTAAAAGCACAAGTATGCGCACACTCAAGGGTTCGATTACATCTGAAATATCATGTTATTATAATAAAACATCGCACCTGAGAACCAATTCTGGAAACATTTATAGAATTCTCAACGGATTAACTTTATTATGTGATTCTTGTTATTATTAAGTTCTGGGAAGTGAGAGGACAGCTGTCCATTTGCTCTTGTCTAAATGCTAACAGTGCTTTATTTTAGAAGCATAAACACGGCCTCCTCCTGACACTGGAACGCAGGGATGGCAACAATACTCTAAAGTGTCCAAGATAGTACAAGATGTGCTAGGGGTCGGACGGATTAATCACATAAAACTTTCACTAATCATCACTGTGTGGATTTGGCTAGTTATTTGGCAGTGAGGGAAAAAAAACAATATATCATATACAATAATTAACAGATAAAATCAAGTCTATAAAACTGTTTTTTATTTTTTTATTTTTTTTTATGTTCTTTTTGCTTTGATCAACCATTAATCAGGGTATCTGCACATTTTTGATCTACAAATTTAATGACTTTATTGAATTTAAGACCTTTTTAAGACCTCCAAGAAAAAAAATAAGACCATTACCACGGCAAAAATATGAAATCAACTACACACGGTTTAACAGAACACATTTGTATTTGAGCAACAGTGCAAATAGTCAGTGAATATTTACCAACATGAAGTGCAAATCAGGCAACTGCCTTCTCAATACCACTGAAAACAGTGCTTACGTCTTCATTGGGCGTATAGGAGTGTTGTCGGCTAAACGTTAGCAAAACCCACAAAATTTCAGCCTTGAGTTTAGTAGTTGGGGAGAATGCACTGAAGGCATTACTTGTGTGGGATCCCGAAGCAAGTGTAACATTAGTGTTTGTGGCACCGGTATCTAACGTTACTACAAATGCAAACAACTGAATGGGGGCAGTTGTTGTCCGGCTGTGGGAATAACACTTGTGCTTCTCCCCTTTTATATGTGCGTCAAGGGCTTTACAGCCCACTGTCCCCAATTTTATGTTTTTCTTACAAAGTTTGCACCGAGCTTCATACTCTAATGCTTTTTGTAACCAGCCACTATACTTTCCATCCTCAAGCCAGTTATCATTAAACCTGCATTTCCACATCTTGCCACGGATCGTCTCTGAAAAAAATAACCACTCAAAAACTGCTTCGTCTATTTCTACCAAGTGCATATAGGCTGAAATGGAAAACACTGCCCCCTAAATGTGTGATACCAGTGATACGCTTCTTTTACAGTCTGGTTAGACAGGGACATGTCTGGACACCCTGTCCAAAAAGTCAGACGTGTCAGAAGGATAGGAGGACGCCCAGAAACCTATGAACTCTGAGATTAATGGTTGGTCGGCGTCAAGCGTGTACCGTTTCAAGTCTCCTGACCGAGGCAGCAGAAATTTATTTGTTGCCTAATCTGACATCCTGAAAGACATAAACGTCGAGTAGCCTGATCCCAGCTTAGCAGTCTAAACAGACTGCATGTAGTGGATGGCTGTGTGTGAGACTTCACTACGATAAGTTCAGACCTGTATTCAGATGGAGAATAATGGGTTAATAATAACAGAATGATTAGGAATTGTTTGTTTAAGTCAGGAGTGAGCAGGAGAAAGTTTGCTCTGTAGTTAAGATTTAATCCTCAGTTTTACAATACAAGTAAATAATCCACCCCCATGTCCTGACGCAAGCACAAAGCAGGTAGATTTAAAAATCTTTCTGTTCAACCCGAAAGGAAAACATGCTCTTACTGGGTGGTGAGTGGTGTGATTAAAGGTCTGTTACAGTGAGCATAATAGCTTCCTTTCCAACTCTGGTGCACATCAAGTAGGTGGGTCTGGTGTGATCTGATTTAACTATGAACATAAGATGAAAGTTTAGATGAAAGTGAACTATTTGCCTATTGTGTTTGCACACAACCCTTCCGTGCAGTGAAACACACACACACCAGTGAACACTAGGGGGCAGTGAACACACTTGCCCGGAGCTGGGGGCAGCCCCAAACCACGGCGCCCGAGGTGCAGTTAGGGGCCTTGCTCCTTGATCGAACCCACAACCTTCCAGTCACGAGACCGGTTCCCTAACCACTAGGCCACGGCTGCCCCGTGGCCTAGTGGCATCTAAACCAACAGAACACAGGATGCGATGCCACAAGATACAACACTAAACGGGCACAAACTCGGAGGAATAAGGACGTAAAATTCTGATATGTGCATTATGCCAAGTGCGGTGCATTGGGCTCACATAACACATGTGATACGTGTTTTATGCATTGTTTTTTATCTTATTTTGGCTCGATTGTAAACGTATTAACGCAAAGCAAACCAAAAGAAACATATAAAAATGTGCCATTTCCCTGTCGGTTTCTACTTCAATAAATCAGGCGCAAGGAGATAGAGAAGGCATGCATGTCACATCACTGAACAGCAGAAAGACCAGCTTACAGAAGGTCAGCTGTAGAGTTCAGCTTAAATGCTGCAAAAACAGCCTCACACATCACATAACACCCAAATGACAACCGAAACCCCCCCCACCCCCAGCTCCAGGCAAGTGTGTTCACTGCCCTCTAGTGTTAACTAAGTGTGTGTGTTTTTACTGCACAGATGGGTTAAAAATAAAAAAAAGGAAGCAAATAGACCGCAGACACGGCTTGAATCCATGCCCTGAAACATGCAGTCTTAAGCAAGCATCAAGCATGGACACCCTTTACACCACTGACAAGGTTCACATGGGACACAGCAGACCATAAGGAAACCTGTGAAGACTTAAAGACAGTCGAAAGCAGATGTACTTTGTACTTAAACCTGCGTGTGGACTCCCGTGAGCACAGAGTTGATCATTCTGGTGCTGTATGTTAGCATTTAAATAAACCTGTAATGTGTGGCATAAGACCATCATTAAATTAGGATTTTACCATCATTGAGCTATAAGTGGTTTTTTGCAATCAGTGATTTACCCGAGTTGCGAACGTGTGCATGAGCATTATAACACTTACGTGATACACTAATGATCATGCAGTGTTACATGATAAACTGATTTATGTTTTTGTACAACTATTGCACTTTATTAACTGATTAACACTTGATTGACTGACTTTATTTCCATCATTAACAGTGTAAATAATAAAAATAAAAGTCCTGAAGCTAGCAGTATAGCATGTAGCTAATCTGTCACCTGTATCCAGCTGTTAACCGTCATGTGGTTTGATGTGGGTTGTTCTCACCAGCAGTGTTGAGTGTAACACGTTATAGTTATCTGATGACTTTATTCACTAATGTAGTAGTAGGATTACAGGTCAATATTGTGTAATGTTCTTATAGTTACTAACTTTATAAAAACATCTTACTTGCGTTACTCACACACAGATTTCCTGAGCTGTTCTCTGTTACTGCTGCCTCAGCACCAGCGGGTTGCCAGATTTGCCAACTGTAAGCAACTCTGGGCTTATTTTTCTGTCAGCATAAACATTAAAATACATGGGTTGTGTTTTTGTTTTTGGTGCGTATATGTTTATATATATATATATATATTTGTAAACTCTTTTAAAAATACTGGTAGTCACTGGTAGTCAAATGTAATTGCTTATTTGGAATCTCTGTAAAAGACCTGTTTAATAAAAAGCAAGTTTGTAGTGTTTCACAATCTGTCCACAATGCCTTTAACACATAACACATAAATTAGAATTACACCACTAATACTTCAGATAAATTTTCAGTTAGTTATCAAGTGTCATAGATTTAGTGGTTAAAGAAGAAAAAAGTATTAAAAAGATGATTCGACAAAAAGGGTTTTACTTATTATGTTATGTTTTATGTTAATGCTGGAAGTATTTTCTAATCATATCCTTTATAGACTTTAAACAATTTTACTTTGATAAATATCAGTTTTAAAACTGTAATAATTAGCAAAAAAAATCAAGAATTACTGTAAACTAATATGCATATTCCTAAATTCATTTTCTTTTCGTTTATAGCTGTAAATATAAACTTTGATGAGTTTTTTTCCCTCTCACTGATATAATTATAATATTTCAGTTCTTATACTTGCCTGTCCACAAGCCTGCTGTGTTTTGAGAGACCCCTGGAGAAGCATTTATTGGACTATATTTTTCTAATGCTTAATAATTTTGATTTGTTCTAAGAAAACAGCACCATAAAGAATAGTAAAGTTAATTTTATACATGTTTGGTGTTGTACTGCTGCTCTATTGTGTTCCCAAATAAACCACTGAAAGGACTTTTGTCTTAGCAATTCTCTTTTTTGTACTTTCCCGATTTTTATAGATTTTATTCCAGTACATTTTCCAGAAAGTAATCAGTAAAGTGATCCCATTATAATTTTAGTTCAGTAATGAGTAATCAGAAATGGATGACTTTTTTTAAAGTAACTTCCCCAACACTGCTTACCAGGACGAGACAGTGAAGAAAATAAACATAACTTTAAATACGCCCTAATGATCAATACTGTTAACAAACCTTATTAGTAAAGTGTTTGATACATACTGTATAATGTTACATACAACAATCAGCCATAACAATAACACTGCCTACCTAAACAGCTCTAAACCATCAAGGCCTGACTCCACAAGATCTCTGAAGATGTGCTGTGGCCTCTGGTACCAAGACTTTAAGCAACAGCTCCTTTTGGGATTGGACTAGATGGGCTAGCTTTAATGGCTCTGTGCAGGACACTTGAGTTCCTCCATTCAAACCTTGGCACACCACGTCTTTGTCTCGGTTTGGGCACAGAAGCATTGTCGTGCTGGAACATGTTCAGGCCATGTAGTTCCAGTTGAGTGAAACATGCTACAGCTAAGAAATAGAGTGGGCAAGGCTTCCAGGGATGATGGGAAATCCGAGAGAGGTTCATAACACTGGCACAATCGTCATTCCAGATTCATTCATACTGAAGATAACAGACCTTCTCATATTTTTGAGTGATAACTCATACTAGCCTGAAGGTTACCTGGTCTGGATCTCCGCTTAAATGTACTCATACTTGATCATCACAACTTTTTTTAGCTCATGGTAGCTCAAGAATGGCACAAAGGAAAGAAGGCAGCCAAGGATCCAAATAATGAGGATCAAAGAGCAATAAAAATCAGCCTGTAATGAAACGTAGCAGACGGATCCAGAGAAGTTACTAGAGGACGTAAACCAAAACAACAAACGCATGATTTATTAAGTTGGATGGTATTTTTAGAAAGGACAATTTGAAACTGGAGACCGATGTTTTGGCTAATTAAAATGCTAAATATGGAAAACTAGCAACAGTACCTGGTGAGGTTCAAAGGTACCGTCAACCCCTTGTGATGAGTTCCGTTATGTTCTGTGGAACAGATTATCCACACAGGGGGTCTTCACAGCACGTCGGTATTAACACACAAACAGCCGAGTGTGTCGGCAGAGAAAACAGCTGATTCTGATTTTTCCGCCATGCTCAGAAAACCATGCCAAGGAGTCCTGAGTGTGTGTGCGTGTGTGTGCATGTTTGGGTGCTATCCCAAGGCACCAGACAACACTGTTTTATGCTCTGTGAAGCTTTATCTAACCCGACATCTTTTGCTGTTTCGCTCAGGCTCAAGCTGAACTTTATCAGGTCTGTACTATACTAAAGGCAGGAACATCACCACTAAACCCAATAAACAGCGCAACTGTCAGTAATTCTTCACAATTCAGCTGTAACATTTGTTTCAGGTGTTTCGACTCATAGTCTATGAGCGTTTTCACACCTGGACAGTTTCAGTATCTGAATTTAACTCGGACCGCTCAGTCATGGTTTCTTTTGCATATGTTAACACATCAAATGAATTCAAATCCTGAAGCGAACCACACACAGCCCCAAAAGCGAACCGAACTGAGATATCCTCCTGTGAAAGTCTCAGAGTGGTATGTTTGCCATTCGCTTTCTAATAATAATAATAATAATAATAATAATAAGGATAATAATTTGCACTTATATAGCGCCTTTTTTCACACCCAAGGACGAAGGTAAAGAAGGACAACAACAGATCAGCAATGGAGGGTTTGTGGGACTGAATTCCGAAGATTGGGAGCCATCTGCCATCATCTGTGACCAATCTGAATCTGGACACCAGAAGACCACTTTCACCAGACTGAAGAGATTGTGTGAGACAGAAGGAGTGCAATAGTTCAGACAGATAAACTGGTGCACGGCCTTGTAGAGATTTGTAGACCAATAGAGGGACTTTGAACTGTATACGGATCAAAACACGGAGCCAGCGTATTTAAAAGGGAATATAGGGGTGATATGTTCTAATCTTTGGGAATATCAGAGGAATCAGGCATCAGGATTTTGTGCATAATAAAGAGGACAGATGGCTTATGCAAGAAAACCCAGGAGAAGGGAATAAACGGGAAAAGTTTAAACTGGAGGAAGACTATTCCACACAATCTGTTCAATGTGAAAACAAAACAGCCTGGAAAAGCGCTGCGTTTTGTTTGATATTGATAAAATACGATTAAAGACGACTTCAAAAAAATGGCTGCATGTTTTTTAACTTTGCAGCAATATTTGTCTCCTCAATCCTATTTAGTTTCTTGAAACTAGCCTGATGTTTCATGTCTGTTCTGGTTTTGTTCCTCTCCTCTCTCGTGCCTTATGGAAACGCAACAGAGACAAGCAGCAGCAACTTGAAAAATGACCATTTTAAACACACTACCCATAATTCAGTACTACATAGCTGGGGTCCGAGTTCTCACTGAATTGTGGTGTGAACAAAAAGTGGTACAAAAGTGGAACAAAAAACAAAAAAGTGGAACAAAAAACCTCTTTAAAATTCACTTACAATGTGAAGGATGGTCCAAAAGAGGGACGTTATTCTCCTGGAAGAATAACCAAACATGGGACAAAGGGTAGAAGAACGTTTCATTCTTCGATGACAAAACTTAACCTTGACGGTCCTGATGGCTTACACCTTTACTGGCATGACAAGGAGATCCCACCTGAGATGTTTTCCATGCAGCACAATGTCCCATGTTTGGTTATTCTTTCAGGAAAATAACATCCCTCTTTTGGACCAACCTGCGTGTTCCCCTGATCATTTGGGAATGGATAGCAAGAGAAGCCATCTTCAACACTTGGAGTTACATTCCCACTAGCCTCCTGGAAACACTTGCCTCAAGCATGCCTAAATGCTTGTTTGAAGTGATCAACAGGAATGGTGTCAACATAATGCTTATGTAAGGAAAACACACCACAGGCAATAGTGTAATCCACAAAGTGTTGCTGTGATACATTGCCACACCAAAGTGGACTACTTCCCTATAACAGCATGACCCGAAGTGTGTTGCACCTCTAATACCACAGTGATTTATAAACCCTCCCCAATTTGGACATGTCCAATTCCCAGCCATCAGACATCTCTGCCCTCTCCCCTTTCTCCCAGACATCAGCCCTCCCCTTAGCTACCAATCAGGGTGGGCGAAGGTTATCACATGCTTCCTTTGAGTCACTAGATCTTTTCTAGCTGGTGCTTATGTAACATCAGGAGGTGGTGTAACACTTGTAGAGGAAAGCACTCCTGAACCTCCTCTGTTTACGCCCAGGATTGGCTAGCCTCAATATGTTGACAACGAAATACTGACAGCATGCCATCCGAGAGCATAATTCAGCTCTCTAGACTTGTGGTTAAAGATGGCTCTAACAATCAGTACTCGAACTCGAGAGACAGGTCGAAAGCTTTTCTGTTGCACCATATCAATGATTTAAACAGTGTATAGTTACATTTAATGTTATGGAAGGTCTGCAGAGCAAGTAAGTTTCCATTATACTTCACATTATAGCAGCTATAAACGGCCATTCCCTCACATGCCTCTCTTTGGAAGTGAAATGTATAAAAACTAAATTTTTGACCACTGTGCAGTCAAACTGACCTCCACATTTGACCCATCTGTGTAGTGAATCACACTAATACACACTCTTGAACACTAAGGAGCAGTAAACACACATGCCCCAAGCATTGGGCAGGCCCTTATCTGCAGCACGCGGGGATCAGTTTGGGGTTAAGTGCCTTGCTCAGTGGCACTTCAATTTAGCCTTTTCGGTTGTAGAGATCGAACCAGGGACCTTTTGGTCCAAGGGCTGGTTCCTTAACAAGCCTACAGCTACCCCAAGTTAGCCCTCCAAGCTACAAGACAAAATATGATACTGAGAAACCAGAAATCAAAGCATCTGCTGTCCTGAAGATTCTCATAGATTCTCTTACTGACCATTAAAGTAATGACACTCAAGTCTTAGATTATTAGACGCATCTTCAGGTATATTTATACATGGAAATTATGATGTTTTAAAACAAGCGTGTAAAAAATAAATAATTTGTTACGGCCAGAACCGTTAGGTATATTGTAAAGGCAGGAACACATGATATACTGTACACAAATCAGTATATATAGTATATAAATCTGAACAGTAATCTGACATACACTAATTACAATGTTTTATTTATTAATGGACAACATTGTAGCCTTTTAGTGTTTTATAGTTAAATCAAGTACCTGTTCTTACCTCTAGGTTATACTGCAATATATAGTCATTCTCTCTCTGTCTGTCTGTCTGTCTAAACACAGCCAGTCAAAGCTTCTCCTGTGTCTTGAACACTTTCCTGTCTTTTCACGACACTTACAACAGAGACTCCTTTGGTGTATGAGTTGTTACCATAGAAACAATAACATACTAACTTGAATGCAAAAACACTGGCACAGAGTGGTACAGATTAGTGGTGGTTCCATAATAGTACAGGGTTTGTTTAGTTGGATTTCCATTGGACCCCTGGTACACCTACAAACGTCTCTGACAGGTAAACACTGTGTGAGTACTTTCCGACGAGTTATACGCGGTCATGACCTGCATTCGTTCTGATAGGTTTGGCCTCTTCCAACAGGACAATACCACCAGAGACACCAAAATATGGTTAGAAGAACACTCATCTGAGTTTGAGGTTTCGCCATTTACACCTAAGTGACCAGATCTCAGCGTTATCGAACACATCTGGGATGCCATGCAACATGCAGTGGAAATCCTACACCTCAGAATACAACAGAATTGTGGACTGAAATATGTGGACCATATTTCCACAAGCTTGTGGACATCATGTCCCATGTGCGACCTAACAAGTATTAGACTGGTAATGGTACCAGATTTCAGTGTATCAAAATAATGCACACCAATTTAGATTAGAGGATTAGACGGGGCTGTGGTGTGCAATAGGGATAGGGATCACATCTGGGCTTGAAGTTACAGGAAAGTTATCAACATCTGGATCAAATCGGAGTGATTACAGGTACTAGAGTTTCTTGGTCGTTCCACAACATTAAATGTAACTATAAACGGTTAAAAAGTTGCCAGGTCTTTTACTAATAATATAAAAATTGTACTAGTCAGCAAGGCGCTGTGGTATAAGTGGAATAAACCATCAGAGACACTGATCAGTCACAGCCTTCATCATCCTCCTCCTCATCATCATCATCTTTACTGTCATTTCATCTCTAGTTTTTTCTCCATGTGGATTCATCCTCAACATATACACGAGTGTGTGAAAATATTTGCATCAGATGAAGTGTGTATTCATCATTCCACACACACACACACCATGTCTTATTCGAGGTGTTTTAACTGTGTTTGTTCAGTCTGAGTGAAACGGAAAATGAAAGGAACGGACTGTTCCAGGAAGTGAAGTTTAACCCCAGAGGTGCTTCTTCAAGCTGCCTGGGGATGAATACTTCTCAACCACACACACACACACACACACACACACAATGTATTTAAGACTGTTATGCTGCAGGAATAATGTATTATGTAGTTTCACAGCAGTATAATGTAAGAAGTGTGTGTGTCTGTGTGTGTGTCTGTGTGTGTGTGAGTGTGTGTGTGTGAGAGAGAGAGAGAGAGAGAGAGAGAGAGATGGCTGCCCAAACTGCCAACTTTAACATACTAAACTACTCTTATTACTACCAGTCGTGTAGTAATAGACCTAGTTGCACAACGACTACGACCGTCGTACGACTTTAATCCTAAACGACTTCCCTTGTTACACGTAGTGCACTATATAGGGTGCAGGAGCTTTTTTGTAAGAACCTAAGAAGTGCACTTGTACAGGACGTACAGAGCCATTTAGGACGCGTCGGCGACTAGTCACGATTACAGCCGAGTCGTGGGCGACTCCGTGCTTGTCATTGAGTAAGTTGAGTATTCAGTACCTCATGCTGTAAGCTCCGGCCCCGAGCTCCTGTCCGATTCCGGACAGACTGGCGTCAAAGTCGTGGACGAGTCCTGACTCGATCGTGGCGTCGTCCATCTTCAGCACCCAAGCCATGGCTTTTCTCCCGAGTCCTTCTCCACGAGTGTGCAGCAGGGAAAACGGCGAGCTAGCGGGGCGAGTTAGCTGGTGGAAATCCAGAGAGGGAAACAGTACGGCCCTCGGTGAAGGCCCTCTGCTCCGCCATGCAGCTAGCTCATCATCTCTCTCCCAGGAGCAGGCGCTCGGAGATTTCTCCTCGATAGTTGTTGAGGAAGACCAGCAGCGCCTCTGTGTTCGTCAACACGACGAGTCACGACACCAACGGCGCGCTTTTTCCACCTCTATACCTTTACCTTACGACCGCGACTGGTCACAATGCCTCTCCTTTTCCCATAAAGTGCATGTGTAACTTCTCCACAGTGTGAAGACGGTCGCTGTTGACAGTCCAGGCACCAAGGCTACATCATCACACACACACACAAACACACGCAATGTCCGCCCGACCGCGTCTTGTTTATTCACACACACACTGTAAATCCCTCCTCACTGCCACCCCAAACCGCTCTCTCCCTCTCTCAGCTCCGTGATGGAGTCCAGCATGTCCAGGCGAGTGGCGATGTGAGCGATTTCACACGGACCCACTAAACACTCGACGTCATGGCCTCCCGTCGCCACACGCCGGAATACGGGTGGGGAAAACAATCGCCACACACGGTAGCGGAAGGGTTGCCAAGACGGAGTCAGAAAACCAGCCTGAGGGTTAATAAATCACACAGCTCCTCTAACTGATTATTAATTTCTCAAACAAAGTCCTGACAACTCATCCCTCAGATAACAGGGTTTGATTCCTGGAACTGTCTGAGATCTGGTTTAGTTCCTGTTTGTTCTTCTAGGTTCTACATTCTAAGTTCTAGCCTTGTGATCAGAAGATCCCAGGTTTAAATCCATCACCGACAAGACGTGACTGAAGTGCATTTAAGCAAGGCAGCTAACCCGGGAGCTGTTGATGGAGCTGCCCACACTGCTCTGGGTATGTGTTTGCTACCCCGTAGTGTGTGTTCACTAGTGTGTGTGTGTGTGTGTGTGTTTCACTGCATGAACGGGTTAAACGCAGAGGTCAATTCCACTTCACAGTAGTCAAATGAGTAGCTCAGTCACACACTAATACTGAGAAGGCTAAGAAGAAATCAGCCTTGTGATCAGAAGATCCCCAGGATGATTCCCTCACTGACAAGACACAACTAAAGTGCATTGGAGCAAGCTTCAATGGGCGCCACGGATAGGGCTGCCCACCGCTCCGTGCAAGTGTGTTCAAGACCCCATAGTGTGAACGTTTACTAGTGAGTATGTTTCAGTGAGTCACTTCACTTCCAGAAAATGTTCCCTGGTAAATTTTGAGTAATCTTGTGTTAACCCCATCCCATAACTAGTAACTCAACATGTCTAGCAGAATATTCCGCTAACTAACCCTTTAAACAATTCAGAACTAACTTTAGGAACATTTTCTGTGTTTAGTTGGATATTATTATTTACATACTCATTTGTGCAGATACAGATCCAGGTAAAGTTCAGATCATTCATCAGAATTCAAGTGTTAATGTGATCTCAGTGACAAACTCTGGCATTGGCGTTATTGGTGTTATATGGGCTGAACTGAGTGTTTCAGAAGCTGCTGATCTACTGGGATCTTCACACTTTCACACTAGCATTTAGAGTTTACAGAGAACGGTGCGAGAAACAAAACAAACCCATCCGGTTCCAACAACCATGCCTTGGTTCAAGTCCCTGACATCCCATTTTTCTCCATTCTGATGTTTAATGTTGACCTTAAATAAAGCTCTGGACCTGCATCTTCAGAACTAGAAGAAACTCAGTACCACACACTGGTGAAGGATGTCCAGAGAGACCTGCATTACAGGCCTAACATACAACCCTGAAAACCCTCCATCACAAAAGTCTACCAGCAGTTGAGGTGAGATGAGGTCTTGAACCTGGCAACACAGACAGGAAGTGCTTTGTGGCATGGTGTGGACCAATCAGAAGGCTTCGCTCAAGGCACTGTAGCAGTGACGTCATGGTGGTCCCTCCCTGCAGCTCAGAAGAGCATGCATGCCAAAACACATCAGTCCACCCACCTATACTACCATGTGACCAGTTCACCTATAGCAATGCTCTCCAGTGGAACCGAAATACTGATTTACTAAAAGCATTCTAAATTCATTAGTAGTAATGTACTGTAGTATATACAATGTACATAATATGTCCCTGCTTTTCTATACACATTGTCCATCAGTCAACATGTATTCATATTTCCTCAGTAATTAATGTTTTAGTCTGAGCTGCGAGCTACTAATGCACCTCTGTCTTCACCAGGTCATAGTCTAATGGGAAAAGATCAGGATAAAAGAGGATGCTTTAACACCTCAAAACCAAGTTTTTGAGCGTATTAACAGTATGGGCAGTGATGTGCGGACGTGTCCACAACAACGTAACACCTCTGGATAGCAGTCATCTGCATTTTGTTAGAATTTTTGGCTTCAGTTCTTTGGTCCGCATCTCACTGTAATGAGCACTGTTGATTGTTGAAACTTTTTCACTGCATGCTGCTCTTCTATTGTGCAAATCACAAGTTTTTTCTTGCACTGCTGTCACAAATGAACTGATGTAACAGCAGTGACTTGGGAGACACTGGGAGCGATCTAGTACAGAAGGTGTTGAGAAGAATAGAAATTTCAGTATAACTGGAGTGCGGATAATTTTTGACTCAGCGTTGGATACAGGTAAAATACCCAAATCAATATCGCCTCACACTTTTAGATAACAATAAAAGTTTGAAAACGTACGTTTGTGAATTGTGCAGTGTATGGACAAAAGTATTGGGACACACCTCTTAATAATTGACTGCCGGGGTTTCATTCAGTCCTATTGCTTCAGGTGTATAAAATCAAACACCTAAACATGCAGTCTGTCTTTACAAACATCTGTGAAAGTATAGGTCGCTCTAAAGAACTGAATTCAAACACTGAAATCAGTCAGTTTGTGAAATGTCTTCCCTCCTAGATATGCAACAATCAACATGCATAACACGTAAAAGTCACAAAGACTGCAAAATACCTGAGTTTTAAACCTCCACTGGCATTAACATCAGCACAAAAACTGTAAATTCAGGAACTTCATGGCATGGATTTCCATA
>JAOVVF010000029.1:9925052-9943886 GCA_028565595.1 Duopalatinus emarginatus | reverse complement strand
TATGGACAAAAGTATTGGGACACACCTCTTAATAATTGACTGCCGGGGTTTCATTCAGTCCTATTGCTTCAGGTGTACAAAATCAAACACCTAAACATGCAGTCTGTCTTTACAAACATCTGTGAAATGTCTTCCCTCCTAGATATGCAACAATCAACATGCATAACACGTAAAAGTCACAAAGACTCCGCTGCAAAATACCCGAGTTTTAAACCTCCACTGGCATTAACATCAGCACAAAAACTGTAAATTCAGGAACTTCATGGCATGGATTTCCATAGCCGAGTGGAAGCTAGAGGGGACACCAACTCCATAGTAATACCTTTGGATTTAAAATGGGATGTCAGAAAGCTTTGTAGGTGTAATGTGTCCCAATACTTTTATCCACATAATGTATTTCTTACTTTTATTCCAATTGTGAGCTATATTTATATAAATTGATAACAGGTGCATTCAAAAGTGATATCAGAGTGCAGTTGATACATTGAATAGGAGTTTTACTTATTAAATATAAAACTTACCACTATGTACATTTACTTACAAACAATTTCTTTTTCACAGTGACTTTTACAGTGAGGTATGTTCAGTCTTTTTGGCACAAATGATACCATTTTATATACATTACAATCTTATTTCAAAATTTTTACCCTGTTTTTGTCTATCTAATAGCAGTTGGCGTGTTTTTTTTTTTCTTCTCCACTGAAAAACATGAATACCACAAATATTCATTCTCCTGAAAGGCATAATCCACCACCAAAAGCTTAAACGTAATCAAACTAAACTGATCTGCAGTATTTACCTGCAAAATCAAGTAAGAATGATCAAAAAGTACACTGAAATATGAAATTTGTGGATAACTACCTCTTCATTAGATAACATTATTCAACATGTTTAACAATTGTACAAATGAAATGAAAAATTGTACAACAGAGTAGCACAAAAAAGATAAAGCCTTTCATTTTTTTTTAAATACTTCTTGGACAAATGGAATTGAAAACAAGGCTTTATATAATTTAAAAAATCCATCTATTGGACTCAACAAGAGAAAATAGCACACATAAATGAAGGTAAAGCACTTTATTCATGTCTGTACATTTTTTATTTTCATTTTATTGTTAGCATAGCTTTAGAAATGCAGTGGGGGGGAACCAGAGGAAACAGTTTCCTCACAGGGAGAGAAAGAGAAACTACAGAAAGGAGAAAGACACACATCAGTTAATCAGTTTGAATGCGTAAATACATTTCTACAAATTTCCCGTGGGAGAAGAAATGACACTATGCTACTTAAAAGAATCTACACGCCCTCCAAATAACACAAGATTTTCTCGAATACTCCTGCTGTGTTATACAGATACATATTGCCTATGTATTCAAATGACATCTGGCTTTGCAGTCCCAACTGCGAGACGAACCTCGGACGCGCGAGTGGGTCCCTGGACCCGTGAAGTCGTACAGGTGACCAGATAAAAAGGGTTGGTTTTAATCATGACATGCAGATAGCCAAGCAGAGTATGCCATATAATAGCGCAAGCTGAACCAACCATTCAGTGTTATGAAGTGATACGACCATTAATAATCAAGGAGCTGTAAGCACTGGTAATGAAATTTCTGCTCAGATTGCGTTTGCTCAGTTTCGATTTGCATCTGAGTGAATCTGAGTTTTACCCCCCCAAAGCTCTTTGATATTAAAGAAATGATCTTGTTATTGCAGACTGACACCTAAAAGCCTCCCCTCTGTCCTTTTTATCTCACTGCTGGGATTTTAACAGGAAAGTAAACTGGCTCTCGCTCCCTCTTTCACACACACACACACACACACACACACATATTGTTACCAGTTAACAAGCTCGACAAAGCTTACCACCAGCACCACAATGAAAATCATGCTCACACAAAAAGAAGAACTTGGTTTAACAGGAAGTGTTGGGAGTCTGAGCCACGCTAGGGGAGGGGCATAGAAAGGTGTCCAGCACTGCACGTCCATACTTGTGTGTGCACGTATGTATCTGTAAGCCTGTGTAAGTTTATAGCGGTCTGAGTGTTTGTATGCGTGGTTAAAAAGCCGGCTAGGGCTCCAGGCCTCGACGTCCCGTGGCTCCGCTACAGGGCTTGACCTCCCACGTCGGAAGACTGGTCACTTCCGCTGGAGCCGCTCTGAGCGCGCTTTATATACAGATTCAACAGCTTGAGCTGCAAAGACAGTTATTTTCAGTGTTCATTCAAATTTAGTTTGTAGATATAGGTGTTCATTTTCAGTACTGACAGTCCCTGAGAGACAGTGTCGTGTTATCAGCTTACCTTGCTGCCAGACAGTTGGCTGAGGTAAGGCTTGAGATCCTCCCCGATGATGGCATAGATGGCAACAAGGCAGAACACGCAAGCTTTCCGTACACTGCTCTCGGAGTTATCATAACCCTACATAGCACAATAAAGTGAATATTAGTTTTTGGATCAGAATTACTTTAAAGACCTGAACAACCATGAAATCCACAGTGGATACAAAAAAAAGCATACAAAATTTTTGCATATAGCAGCAGGAGCACAGAGCACAGTAGCCGCATCTGAAGCTAATGGGACTAAATCCAGTGTACTGGGTGCTGTGTTGTGTCTAATCTATCTGGTGTGAACTAGACTTTAATACCTACCTACCAACTAAGGTCATAAGGATTTACGCTATATAGACAAAAGTATTGGGGCACACATCTTAATTACATTAATTAATACTTAATGTGTATAAGTACAAGCACCTAGCCAGTGAGTGAAATTTCTTTTATTCTGGATATTCCACAATCAACTCTAAGTGGTAATATTGAAATGTAGGAGTGTTTAGGAACCACAGCAACTCACAGCCACGAAGTGTCAGGCCATGTAAAGTTACGAAGCTGACACACATAATGTGTAAAAGTCACCAAAGCTCTGTTAGCAGAAACATCGTTGAACATCATTCAAACCTTCTCTGGCATTAACATCAGCACAAAAACTGTGCACCGGCAGCTTCATGGCATGGATTTCCATGGCTAAGCAGCTGCATGCAAGCTTAACATCACCAAGCACAATGCCAAGCACCAGATGGTGGTGTAAAGCATGCCACCTCTGGACTCTGGAGCAGGTAAAACGTGCCCATTGATTTAAAATGGGATGTTATAAAAGATCCTGTAGATGTAATGTGATGGTGTTGGAATACTTTTGTCCATGTAGTGTATCACTGGCAGATATAGTGGAGGGCAGGTGATATTAGTCAAGTCTTGCACACACCACTGAAAGGTGACTCCTGCAATGAATGCTATAAATGAGTTCTTACCTGAATGAGTCCAGGGACAATTTCTGGGAGCATTTGGAGCAGACCTTCCTTGGGCAGTCGCTCAATTACTTTGGTGAGCATCTTGATGGCAGCCAGATTGATGGGATAGTCTGCAGACTGAATGATGGGACATAGCACCTTAATGCACTGCTCTGGGCTGATGGAGCTTGCCAGCATGGCTGCTGCTTCTTCTGCTGCCCGGACCACCTTACACAAAAACAAACACACTTTTAAAAAAAAAAAAAACCTAAACATACTGTGTCATGCTGGGCAGAGTTATTTCTCTTCAGGTCATTTAAAAACTATATAATATGTGGCGTGTGCATTGTGCTTTTGACGGTCTAACCTCTTTGTGAGGGTCTTTGTGTGCCTCCAAGGTCTTCATAATGGTGAGCTCTGCATAGTTCTTAAAGCGCCAGGGTTGCCTGTTCAAAATCTCCTTTAGCACCCGCAGTGCCAGGGCACGAATCACATGCTGTGGAAATGGCAGTAATTGACTTAATTTTGCTGATGTTGTTAAAATTGTATGTGTGAGTGTGTGCATATGGACATAGACATGTGTATACCTCTCCATCTCCCAGGGTTTCCAGCAGCAGCAGGAGAATCGTTTTAAAATGTTCATCCCAGACATGCAATTGGGTTTCCCTGATCAGCCGCATAAGTTCACAGAGCGCTGCTTTCCTCTCCTCCACACGCTCACTGTGATTGGACAGCTCCTTTAACAGCTCAGCCACCACCTCGGACTGGTCCACGCCACTATCTGTTGACATTATTATGGAGAAGAGAACCAGAGCAAACACTTAAACACACAGGATGAGACCAAAATAATCAGCAGTGTGCTGATTGTCCTTGTGACTACAATAATTCAACACTAATTCGGGAAATTCAAATCTTATCACGTCATGCAAGTAGTTTTAGGTATGTAACTGCAAAACTGCTAAGATATCCTTTCTCTCCATGCCACTCACACTTGCATAGGCAGCATTAGGTCTAACCCATTTCACTGCCAAAAATATAAGTGAGAACCTGGCAACCAGTATAAAATAAGGTCTAAGCTTTCTGTTGCCCCAGAAACTCATGCTCATAATAGAAACAGGAGGGGGTAAGTACTTCGCCCCTGTGCTGCAGTCCAGCGAAACGTAGAATGACAAAACAAGACACAATCTGGATTGTCTCACCATCCATAAGGCCTTCGCCGTCTTGGTCCAGTGCATCTTTCAGACTCTTACTAAAGGGGGAGGAGCCGAAGGAAGAGTCTGAGTAACTACCTGGCTGAAACTCCTTGCTGGGGCGGGGACTAGAGGAGAGGAGAGGCATGGTGTTCAGAAGAGAGGTTTTGTTGTCCAGTGCTGTCCGACCAGTATCTGCAGTGTCGGCACCACCCTACAGACACACAGACATGCAAAAGATTATTTCAAGCCACCAAATGTACACCATATGCATATACAACTGGTACGGGGTTTGTTTAGCTGGCACTCCATAGGACCCCTGGTAGATCTACAAACGTGTGTGCTTCCTGTCTGACGAGTTACACTCGTTCATGTCCTGCATTCATCCCGGATTCATTGGTTTGTCCTCTTACAACAGGACGACGCACCAGCCATAAGACGCCATATTATGGTTAGAACAACACTCATCTTGGGGTTATCAGATCTCAATGTTATCGAATATGTCTGGGATGCCATGTAATGCTGTGGAACACAAAAATCCTACACCTCAGAATACATCAGAATTGTGGACCGTTCTGTAGGAAGTGTGGTGTTCATTACCTACAGAATATTTCAGCAAGCTCGTGGATTCTATGCTCTATCGTACTTCTGCAGTCCTATAGAAGTGAAAGTGAACTATTTACCTACTGTACTTGAACACAGAGGAACAAGACCTCCACATTTAACCCATCCATGCAGTGAAACACACACACCAGTGAACACTTGCCTGGAGCGAGGGGCAGCCCCAAACCACGACCCCTGGGGAGTAATCAGGGGAGTTAGGTGCTTTGCGCAAGGGCACCTTAGTCGTGTCTTGCCCTGCGTGGGGATCGAACCCGGGACTGGTTCAATAAGCCCCACGGCTGCCTACCAAGTATTAGCCTGGTGTAATTGTTTTTCTGGTACTTCAATGTATACAATTTCAGTTTTAATATGATTTGATGCTGGTCTAATGCTTGTAAGTTTTGCATTTTAAACATTTATTATTAACTATTCAACTGGGCTCAGACTTATTATAGTTGACAAAGATGAGGCTGAAAAATGCTGATGTGTTTCTTTAACAGAAGGGGACATAAGGGTTAGAATATGCGATTGGAAAATAAACAAGAACCAGGTCTCAAAAAACAAAAATGGACAAAACGACAAATCAGAACCAGTCATTTAATGTATGTTCTTGTGCTTCTGGTTTTCATGCTTGTTCCTCAAACCAGTTTAAAGAGCTTAACAACACAGAACGGTCTGTGAAAAGATCTGTAGCACATCCCTGTGATGGCACTGAACATGACCCTCAAGCATGGTTTAACAGTTCTGGTGTCTAATCTGATGGTTCAGTACCCTTCCCTCACCACTCTTACCTCTTCCCCGTCTCCCTCCCTTTTGCGAGGAGGTTCACTCATGTCCTCTTGGCTCCGCACGCTGAAGTTCTGGATGGCTTGGCTAACACCGCGCAGAGAGCTGTAGATCTCCTCCGAGTTCATGTTCTCTGTGTCATAATCAAATGCACTGAACAAACAGAAGGAGGAGACGGTCAGCGATTTCTACATCTTACATAAGAATATGAAAGGTCTACATTATCAGGAGATCTGTAAGTGCTGTGTGTGTGTGTGTGTGTGTGTGTACACCAGTCAGCCATGCTATTAAACCACAAAACCAGCGACAAATGAAGTAAATAACATTGATTATCTGGTAATACTGGCAGAGGGCACGGGGTGTGATATATTAGCCATACAAGTCAACAGTCAGTGCTCAAAGTAGATGTGTTAAAAGAAAAAAAAATGGGCAAGTGTAAGGAGTGACTTTAACAGGTGCCAGAGTATGAAGTCTTGACAACTGGGTCAGGGCATCTCTAAAGATTTTGTGGGGTGTGTCCCAGTATACAGAGGGTCATACCTACCAAAAGTGGTCCAAAAATAGGACAACGAGTTACAAGGCTCACTGATGTGCATGGCACAACAGATGAGTAAGAACTGCTGCTATTGTGTTGGTCCCAGAAACCACAGAACACCCCCAGATGTCTGGTTCCAGGCCTCGATGTCTGAAAGCTGTGTTTGCCGCTGATTTGACCAGCTGTATTTAATGTTATGGCTGATCGATGTATGTACGTGTGCGCTACCTAGGGGAGGGTGTGTTCTGTGACGTGTTGGTCGGGGACGTCAGAGGACTTGACCAGCTGGCTGGTGACCTCGGTGTGTGCCGTGTCAGAGGGCTACCCACTGGGGCCTGCAAGACAAGTTAAGAAGATTCAGGATTTAATGATGACAAAAGAACAGAGCCATTGAGGTATAAGCAGGAGAGCAGCAAGCAGACAATGTGCATGGTTTAATGTGCATTTTTGCATATGGTGTAAATTGTATGCTGATATCAGTAACTCTGACCAAGCTGTTTGTAGCCATTGTGCTGATGAACATTGTTCTCTACCAGGATGACCTCACCCCCATAGACATGACATAGGACATGATGGCTGTCTAAACTGACATTTTTTTATAGGAATCATGTTATATGTTTATTACTGTTGCTTTGAAAGACGTTTTCCTATAATCAATATGCTTATGTGATGCAAATCTTACTGGTGCCACGCCTCCAGTGTTGCGTAGGTGGTTGTGAAGGAGTTTGGTAGCTCCATCTTGAAAGGTTTTAGGTAGTGCACCGAGAAGCATGGTGAACTCTGGGGTATTTAGCTGGAACAGCGCAATCAGCACCGAGTGGGCTGCCTGCACCAAAGAAACACATTTCTCCAGCAATTCAGACACATTTTACAAAATAAAATATACAGTAAATAGTATCTTACAGTTTTCTGTACACAAGCTAAAGTGTTAAAGCTATAAATTTATAAAATGATTTACTAAAAGAACCTTGCTTGCATTGTGTTCAAAAAGTAAAGCATGGACATGTGTTTAGTGATCATTTATGAACATGGAATGTAAATGTCTTATCCGACCTTCCTGACGTCAGAGCTCTTGGGTTCGGTGGTCCACGTGATGATGCGGGAGACTGCAAGTCTGGTCTCACTGGAGTTCACAAAGTCCTGTGGCTCCATTTGTAGCGTCAGGATCTCTATGTACTTCAAAATGGCCACCTTCACCTGGAAATATCAGCCTCACATTACTACTAATCTAGAACACACCAACATTTGTATGACAAAAAGCCATATGTGGCTAATGTACAATAACATTCTCCCTGTTACATGATTCCTCTGGTAATTATTCTCACCTAATGATAGACATCTGCATTATACCAGGACCATTTAAACAACGAATAAGAGAAAATGTCCTGCTACAATCCTGATATTCAACACCCAGAGTTAAAACAGAACTTCATGCATACATGCATGCACATACACACACACACACACACACCACACATATATACATACAAACATGCACCACAGGAACAAAGAAATAAAACCAAAACAAAATAAAAATTGCTGCAAAAGGAGATGTGCGCGAGAAGTTAGTTTTGTGGCAGAGTGTGGCAAAAGGGTTTGCACTAATCCGCATTCTGTCCTGTGAGTCAGGGGCAGGGTATCCATTATCCACTTAGTAACCAGAGCGGCTTTAGTTAGGAGGTCCATTGAGTGATGCGATAACTGAAGCACTCAACAGATTTGCTCATTGGGAGCCCAGCTACGATCTCCACACAGCCTCAATTAAGTACGTTTCAGAAACTCGCAACGGCTCCAATTCAATTTGATTAGCCATGCGGTAACACATTTAACGTTTTCGATTCGGTAACATTTAACGGCTATGATGTCGTTAAGCTTTACTGCTTCCAACCTTTACAGAAAGGGGGCGTTAGACTGTTGGGAGCCAGTGAGCTATAGGATTGCTTCCCCTGTGTCTCACTGACCTGAACAGCTTGGTTCCACACTTGGATATGTTCCTGTAGTGTGCAAGCATGCCGCCGCTTTCTGAGGGGAAGCAATTCTATAGCCCCGCCCCCGTACTGGCAACAGCGCCTTTTCCCCGGCTTCAGAAAGAGAAAGGAGAGCATATAAATGACGGAAAGATCCATACAGAAGAGGGGGAGGGGGGCAGTGGAAGGAGCAGCTATGGAGAAGTGGGGTAAGGAGAGAAATGCCAGTAAGAAAAAGCTAAAGATGCAAAAAGAAAGTTGAAGAGGGGGAAAAAAAAAAACAGAGGACTGAGGAGGGGCAAATGGCATGGTGGTGTAGTAAGCGTGTCAGGGGAATAAAAGTGGGGTGTAATCTTGTGTCAAGCAGTGACCTTTTAGTTTGCATTAGAGTTGATAAAAGGTTACTCCTAGTGCCGATATGATTTTAAGCCTGAAACAACTGGCCAAAAAACAAACTGACAAACACCTGAACTGCAGCCATCTAAAACAAGCGGTAAGATTAACTTCACATGACTCACAACATAACCAATCCCACCATGACACACGGCTGCACCCGAAAGCAGCAATTACCTTCAAGTTGGGTGTCTGTGTCTGGTCTACGGTGAATCTCATGAGAATTGTGAACTGCAGATCATTAGGAAAAGACTCCCTAGAAAGAGATAGAACATAGAGGGTTAGTTGCAAATAGGGCTGTGCGATATGATATATATAATATTTATCGTGTTATGATAGAAAAACGTCTGTCGTTTATTATTACGCTCTGTCTGTTTCGTTGTGTCGCAAAATACACACTTTACTGCAGTCGATTTGTTGTTGGATGACACATTAAGGCGGGGCAGATACAAACATTTAGGCGAGGCCAGACTAATTCTGAACAGGAGAGGGACCCAGACCAGCAAGCACAAAACAAGGAGCTCGTACCTAAAGGGTCTGTGTGCCTTTTGGTCATTTGATTTTTATTTCAGAAACAGAAATTTAAAAACGAAAAACAAACAGTTATTTGATTCCCGTTTCAAAATCCAAATCAGAAATAAGTCATTTTTTTGTTTTTCTTGCGAGTAATAACAAATGTAAAAGTGAATATCTTTTTTTCTTTCTTCATAAAACAGAAAATGAAACCACAATAAAACAAATACAGAAAAATGGTCCGTTTTTTTTTTTTCTCAAACCGGAAGTTTACGCTCACAAGGCTGTTGTCATGGCACATGGCGCATAAAACTTGTGCTTTTTTTAGCTGCAGACCCAGACATTGAAAAAGTCTTTTTCCTGTGGCACACCATACGGTAGAAAACGTCTTTAATTGTTTGATTTTGTATAGTTTTTTCTCATGTGGTGATTTTATTTTTTTTTAAATTACTGAATTTACAGAAAACATGCTACATTGTGATATGTATCGGTATCGGGATATAAAATTTTGGCCATATCTCACAACCCTAGTTGCAAACAATGATTTTTTACTTTTTAAAAAAAAAACGCTCATTTGGCTCATCTTACTAACCTTGTGACGTCGAGGGCTTTCTGAACTTTGGCCTGCACGGAGCCGAGGAGGTCTGCGCCCATCTTTTTCAGGAGCTGCGTAAGCAGCACGAACAGCCAGTCTTGCAGATCGGCTTTATGAACCTGTATAAAGTCCACCAGTGTCTCCAAGAACATGCTAAACACCTACACGACACACAGACATGAAATCAACAAAGCTGTATCTTGAGTCTGTGTATGGTCTTGTACCAAAAAGTCTGGCTTGTAGGGATGCCCCAATCTTGTCAGTATCCACAAACACTGACAGCACCTCATTTGTCTTAAAGCCTGATGTTATACAGGTTATGAATTTTGCATAACATTGCAACAGAAGCGTATAAAGAGCCTCAGTTACTAAAATGACGTCAGTATTGGATCTCGATCAGCTCACCTTTAGTACCAAGGGGGATCAGTGCATCCCTATCAGCCAGTATGAACCCTAGATAGCTTTAGTAAAGCAGTTCAATGATCCTATAAACAGCACAACTCTATTACACATAATAAATGATCAGGAGCTTCGAATTTCTTATTATTAGTTGTAAAAATAGAAAGCATGCCACTGGTCAGCACAATCAGCAATTATCAATATCGGACAAACACAAGCGTTAAAAATGAAATGACATCTTCCTCTGACTGGATGAGGGCATGATGGCATGAACAGCAGGACAGGATTGATTTTAAAAAATCCCTCCAACAGAAATGATCATGCTCTCTTATTGATTAGTGTATTAGTTTCACCGCCTCGCACAGTTAGCACATGACCGCAAACACATTTCTGCAATGATTACGATTATATTCTAGCAAGCAGGCACCACATTTATTAAAGAAGCAGCAAAACACACACATACACAAACACAAACACGAAAGAAAAAAGGATTAAATGTGATCAGCCATCTGACAGATTGCATGAAATTCTTCTGCACTTACTCTCTACAGTTCCACCCCAGGCAACAGCATGAAGAGAAAAAAACACAACAACAAACAAATCTAGTGAGTTTCCTTTTATACAGCCTTTAAATCCATTAAAGATGCACACAGGTTTGATTTAATTCTGGAAGAAAGAATATTACAACCTAAATATTTTAATACAATAACACAGTTTGTGGTCTTTAAAATGAATTATTAGACACTGAAGTGCCAGGAAAGCTGGTACAGACGAGCCTATGCAAAATACATATAGATCATAAAAAGCAATACGCATCTATGGAAATATCTTAACGGGACAGGGTTTGTTTAGCTGGCATTTCATCGAACCCCTGGTAAATCTCTGCCAGGTGAACGAGTAACACTCGTTAATGTCCTGTATTCATTCACGCATTTATGGACGCCAAATTATGGTAAGAGGAACGCTCAACTGACTGTGGGTTTTGCCATTCCCACCTGTATCCCACAAGCCATCAGATCCGTTCTGCAGAAAGTATAGTATTCATCTGCTACAGTATATTTACACAAGCTCGTGGAGACCATGTCCAGACTTGTATATCTGCAGTCCTATGCACGCACCAGTTTTTTAGGCTACCAGTTTTTCTGGCACTTCAGTGTAAAGTCAACCAGCAATTCAAGACGTGCTGTGAAAGCAAGAAATAAACAGATTAAGAAGGAAGGTAGGTTTAAAAAAAAAAAAAACGTGGAAGAAATGGAAGAAAAGAGTGGAAATTTCTGTGCAGGAGGATTTTGTAATCCAAGCACAGCAAAGGGAAGGGGGGCTCCAGTTTTCCAGACCCCTCAAGACAGGTCAGGCAATTAAATGTGCAGAAACATGTATTGTACCTTAAAGGAGGCGGAACTGATACCGGATTCTGCCGTGCCGAAGCCTCTGGACTCACGCTGTAAATCAGAAAAAGGGTTGGACCCAAAGGCCGTCAATCAGACTCAAAGAGCTGGGCAATGGCCCGGCCACCGAGAGCAAAGGCAGCGTCCAAACAAGCTCAAGAAAAACGCTGCAGTTTGCAGGTGAGTAAGAAACCAACTCAAACGCCAAATCAGAAACCGAGTGGGTTAGTCTTTTCAAGCTGGTTCACGTGTATATTAGGGGATAACTAAACCAAGTTTCCTTGCAGATCAGTAGATTTGTATTTGGACTAAAGTCATTACAGTAAAACCGACTGTGCTGTGGGTCCTTAAAATGCCATAACATTAAAACATCAGCCATAACATTAAACTGAACAGCCACGAAAAAGCTCTGACCTGCTACAAGACCTTTAATTATCTTTTTATTATCTGATTAAACTTCTGTGGATCTTCTGTGGGACTGGACCAGACTGGGGTTAGCCTTCGCTCACCACATACACCAACGAGCCTTGCTCACCCGTGTCTCACCGGTTGTCCTTCCTTGGACTAGTTTTGGCAGGTCCTTTCCACTGCATACCAGGAACACCCCACAAGACCTGCTGTTTTCAGAGATGACCTGACCCAGTCGTCCAGCCATCACAATGTGGCCCTTGCTAAAGTCACTCAGATCCTTGCACTTGCCCATTTTTCATGCTTCCAATACATCAAGTTAGAAACTGACTATTCAGTTGCTGTCTAATATAATAACTGTTATTCACTTCATCGGTCAGTATTAATGTTATGGCTAAAAGGTTGTATCATAATAGTTTCCTGTTTAAAGCCTGAATGTTAGGCCTTGATGCTACCGAGGTTGGGGGGGGAGGAGGACTGACTCCAAAACAGAATTACATTACAGCTTAATTGGTAGCATATTGTTTAATAATCCCATATTTCTGAAATGTCTGTAAATACAAAAAGTGCAAGCGAGCGGAGGGGAGAAAAAAAAAAAAGATCCTCTCTGGATAGGTAAGCAAAGTGCGGTGAATGAGTGGAGCTGAGCGTTCTAACTGGCAGTCATGAGCAACAGAAATCCACCCAAACCGTACAAAACCATGCTGTTAGCCGGTGGCCTCACCCCTGAGAATTAGTGTGCAGAGCGCATGCGTCTTTCCAGAGTGCTGCTGCGGATGTGCATGTGTGTGTTGGAGTTAAAGGCTCTAGGTGAGGCAGAATCCGATATTTTATTCATACAGGTTTCATGCATGGGTACGTGTGTGTGTGTATGCGTGCATATGTGTGTGAGTACAACGCGCCCAGCTAGAAGCAGCGTGCCGGCAGTACCTTGCTGTGTGGGTCTGCGAACATCCTGGTAAAAATCTCACACAACCTCTTGAGCTCGACTCGGCTGTAAAAAAAAACAAAAAAACAGAGGGATTTGAACTTCAAACTTGATACAACACACACAGAGTTCTGATTGTAATATCCTTTCACTGAAAGTGGAACAATAATAATGATTTTTCCATCAAGAAGCCTCGTATTACACATATTCCACCAACGCTTCCCCCATCCAGTAATTTAATCTCCAGTATATCTATATGATCCGGTCTGGTAGAGACTAAACAGGGTACTGTAACTACAACTGAGGAACTAACACGCTCTGAACAATCCCTAGGTCCCCAAGCATGTGCGATACCTGAGAGCACGCTGGTTCTTCAGCAGAGTCTGTAATCCCATCAGCCCCTCTTTCCTCTCAGACCAGTTGGCAGAGGCACAGCGGTTGAGGACTTCGGCCACATCTTCAGCCTGGCGCATGTACGTGGGAATACTGCCGTTGCGCGAGCTATACGAACGCTCCGAGCAAGCGCTCGAGGCGTCGCTGTTGGCGTCGTCGTCGGAGTACATGCCGTAGGTCTCGTACCGTCTCCGAGCTGGTTTCTTCTGCTTATGAAGACAGGAAAAGAAACAAAAACTGTGTAGGAGAGCTTTGGAAACGAAGGAAAAAAAATAGCATGTTGAAGTATTTAAGCAGACAAACATATACTGAGACACTAGACATTAAACGTGATGTGCCACACAGAAAAGCAGGCTGAAAGACCGACCTTGCTCCGTATATCTCCTAAGAGCTGGCAGCATTAAAGGAATCAGTTATTACATGACGGTTAGCAAAGAGTCACAGACACGTTAGAAGAGTTACGGTCATTTGGGTAAACATGGTCGTTTTACCAGTGCATCGGCGAGGGCCTCCTCTACGTCCGACCCAGTATTTAACACTCTCATGGCACTGACTGAGGAAGAGAGACGACTGGACTGAGAGATCCCCAGACCTGAACCTAAAAACACATGTTGGACATGTTATAACAGTACATACACTTATATCAGCTTACATTATACTACGACATGAACACTATATGCTTCAGGGGGAGGAAAAAAGAAATTTCAATTCAAAATAAAATACAAATGTAAACAAGAACCCATTACGAGTCATGGTTCACAGAAAAGTACCACCACTGAAACAGAAAAAACAGTCAGTACATTACATACATAAAAAGAAAATAAATAAAAAAATGTGGGTTAGAATGCGGGAAGAAAACTCACTGACAATGACCATTCGGAAACAGACGTTGGACTAATAAAATCTACTTGAACTGACAGCAAAAAGCTTCAAATGCAGAAAACTCACTGACCCTTTAAGATCTGCTATGTACAGGCGTGGTAATGCTTAAGAGTTCTTAAACCTGTAATACTACTACTACTACTACTACTACTAATAATAATAATAATAATAATAATAATAATAAAAATATAGCCTGCAGACAGCAGAGGGCTGTAAAATTACACACTGCCCCTTTAACCCTTCTCATTCTGATCCTCAGTGAATTAATCACTTGTGTCTCTTCTCACATTTGTGGCTGTTTGCTGAAAAGCGTGGTCATTTTTTTTGGTTTGTTTTTTAATAGGAAAAACAAGTGTTATGGAAGCTAAACATAAAGCATGCAGTCCAATGGAGGCTGAACTGAAAAAAAAAAGCATGGCTGGGATGAACAAATAAGAAAAAAGGCGCATATGTAGTTTGCTTTTGAATAAAGTCTCGGCAGGCTGCGGGACATAGTTCACCTGCTGCCCCAAAGGCATCTGGGGCATGAAGAGCACCAGTAGAGCGAGAGTAGTGTCGTGAAGCTGTAACACACACATACACACATGACATGCATAACCAATCAGTGTTGGAGCCCACCACAAAAAAGCCCAAGTGACTGAACCTTCACCAAAACACAGCGTGAGGGTTAAAGTCCAGTTCTGCATGTACGACCAGCATCTTTATTCTTCTTCATTCATCAATCACGACTAGGTAATCTAATAAAAAAAATGTTTCTAACACCACAACAAAACGAAAGGGACCAGCAAATTTATTTATATTAATAATCTGAATTCTGAAATGAAGAAATTTGTCCTCAATTCCAATCTATTCTTCACTTTTAGACGGAAAAACAATACAAGCTTGTCTGTTTGTTTGTGATCATTTATGCACTAATTTTCAAAAACATGATTTCGGTTCTCTGTTTAAACATCTGAGGGAAATATCATATCAAGTCACATACACATATCTCATATACAGGACTGAGCAAAAATCCTAGGCACAAGCAAACCATGTCATAAATAAAATATAACTTAAAAATAATGAAAATAAGTATTTACTACTTAAAGAAAAAAACAATGTGCAGTAAACTGTATAAACTAAAGAAAGTCTTTTTTTTTTCTTTTCTTAAATACTAGTCCCAGGTACAGTTTATACAGATTGGATGGTTAGGGCCTTGGAGGACTGCCACAGTTCTTTGATCTCTTATTCACTAGGTTGCTCTTCTTACTAATGTAATAAAAAAATAGGGTGTCTAAGATTTTTACACAACAGTGTACGTCACACATCGCTTTTTATGCATTATACAAAGATGAGTCAAAAATGATCCACACATCAGTCATACTAAAACTTCTGTTGGCCGCACTGTCTGTACTAGGTCTCCGCCTCCCCGGTCACTGCTGTGCAGGTATGACCGTGGCGTCAGTTCATTTGCGACTGCAGTGCAAGAAGAGAAGTAAAAAGTTAACAGGGAAGTGCGCTCTAAAGAGCTGAAGCCTACAACTCAAACAAACCTCAGAGGACTACCTGCTATCTGAGAGTGTTGTGGTGTTGAATACACAACCACATACCACTATCCATACCGTCAACACACTACAAAAACCTGGTTTTGAGGTGTTAAAGCTATAGTCTTCACTATAGTCCTGATCTTGCCCTATTAGACTATGGATCTGTTTGGGTTCCTGAAAGAAGCTCTAAGAGGAAGAGGATTCACATCTGATGAAGACGCAAAGACAGAGGCGCATTCGTCGATCGAAGCTCAATCGAAAACATTTTTAAATGAGGGAATATGAGGGCTTGTTAACAGATGTGAAACGTGAAAAGCAGGAAGATTATTTACTTGTCTCTTCTGAAACTGCATTAAAATAATTAGACAGCCAGAGTGTGGATCATTCTTGACTTATCCTTGTAAAATCAGACTTGACCACCTCAAGCTCCTCAAAATACAACATACAATTTTTTTTTTCCTTAATACTGAATCAAAAATAACTTCAACACCATACCAGGTCCTGTCTTAGATTTGTGTTTCTAAAACTTTTTCCCCTTTAACGGGCTGCACAGAAACACCAAATGCATCTTGCAGCATCGGCATGAAACAAAAAAAACTTTGAAAAGCGCAAAAAAAAAAAAAAAAAAAATCTTTTGCACGATTGTGATCCCTTGGAATCACATCAATTGATACTCAGTGCATATGGCTCAAGTACACTGAATAATAAACTTCAGGTACCAGACATCATTTCATCTCAAAAGGCCATGGTGTGTTCTTCAAAAAAAGCATGTGAGAAAAAACAAGCCAAGTTTAGGTGCTGGTAGCTACCATGGGGCCTTGCAAAGAGTAGTGCACATGCACAGGAATATTAAAAAAATACACTTCTTTTAACCCCTCGTCCCTAAACTGTGGAGCCACAGCTATATTATGTGAATGATTCTGTTTGCAGCGATGGCTGTGGCTACTCACCGAGCGGCGTGAAGGAGCGCACAGGGCTGGTGTCTCTGCTGCTCTCTCGACTGGCCTCGCGGCTGCAGCCCTGACTCACGCTAGGCCGCGGTATACGACTACCCCGCGCTGACCCACCCCAAGGACAAGAAACAGAAATAAGAAAAGACAAACAGAAAGAAAAGAAAACAATGAAAGAGACAGACAGAGACATAAATATTATAAAGAGACAAAGGAAGGGGACAAGGGAAGATCAGGAAGAGAGAGAGAGAGAGAGCAAACTTTACATACAAAACAGTGAAGCAATGAAACTGAGCCAGATATGCTCATATATATGATATGTTGAGCTAGCTATGAACAGGGGTCCTAATGTAAAATCTTGAGAATCTATATTTACATATACACAGAAGTGCCAGAAAAACTGGTACACACGAGCCTATGCGAAATACACAACAACGCCACCTATGCATAGTGACAGACATCCATGGAAGCTTCATAATGGTACGGAGTTTGTCCTGTCGTCTACAAATCTCTCTGAAAGGTGAACTCTACCTCCTTTCTGACGAGTTACACCCGTTCATGTCCTGCATTCATTATGACAGGTTCCAACAGGACAATACACATCTAGGGACATCAAATTACGCTAAGGCGAACACTCGTGTGAGTTTGGGGTTTTGACATCATTACCTAAATCAGTAGATCTCAGAATTGTGGATCGTTCTGCATGAAGTATGGCGTTCATTCACAAACTCGTAGAGTCCATGCCCTATTGTGAGGGGGCAGCCATGGCCTAGTGGTTATGGAACCGGTTTCGAGACCAGAAGGTCCTGAGTTCGATCCCTGCATAGGGCAAGACAATTCTAAGGTGCCCTTGAGCAAGACACCTAACTGCTCCACGAGTGCTGTGGTTTGGGGCTGCAGGTGTGTTCACTGCACTGATGGGTTCAACATTCCTGTGTGCAAGCACAGTAGGCAAATAGTTCTCCTTCACTTTCAATTCTGCATATCCTGTGCTCCTGTACAGGACCTACCAGTTATTAGACTGGTGTACTAGTTTTTCTGGCACCTGTTTTCTGGCAGTGTATATACATGTTACAGAATATACACTTGTGTTTGGATATCCAAACCTGTTTTCAGGCACTGAATCAGAAATGAAGAGAGAGATATTACAGTAAGAAGGATAAGAAGTTAGAGATATAGAGTGATAAAGTATAAGACACTGATCCGTTGTGCTCGCGAGAACTGAATCGTAAAAGCGCTACCGCTTTTTATTGGCGTCTACATTCCTGTGCGATTCAGCACTGCGAATTAGCTGTGCAGGTTAATGCGAGAGCAAGTCCTGTCTCTCCAAGCAGGCCAAAGCAGCACAAGCACCACTAAACACTAGCGTCCGGTCAGTGCGGAGACAGACGGATGGGTTATGGTAACGTGATGGAACGAAGGGAAAGAAGCGCAGAAAGCATACCTCCTTTTGATCCATTGTAGACATGGCTGACGTTTGATGGCGCTTTGATCAAAAAAGCAGATTTCAAGAGCGGTAAGAATACAATTTGCTGTAGGCTGCAACCACCCCACCAACATCAAAACCCAACAACACATAGCAAGAAGAAGAGCGAAAAAAAAAACAAAAAAAAAAACAACAACAACAACAACAAAAATTTACTTTGCAGGCGGCAAATCAAAATCACTCGAATGACACAAACAGAAGCTGGGAGATTTTTTTTATTATTACTATTATTAATAATCACAATCAATATAGAAAAGGGCTGAACTCCAAAGTCATTTGTGGCACCACAGAAGTAGAGCCACGTACAGACAGGAGAGAGACACAGAGGCTGGTGCTTACCCACAGACAGACGGGTGGGGCTGGAATCTCGGCTGCAGCCCTGACTGCGTGGGATTCTGCTGCGCCGCTGAGAGCCTGGAGCAGCACTCACCCGCTGGGCGCCTGTACTGAGTGTGCTCAAAGCTGTGCTGGCCAAAACGCGGCCTGGAGAGCCAGAGCGAGAACCCGCTGAAGAGATAAGACAGGAAAGAGATAGACACGTTAGTATATAACCACAATGGTTAAATGTTAAAGGAACAGTCCACCGGTTTCCAACCTAGTCTCTATACACCA
>JAOVVF010000029.1:9912554-9924919 GCA_028565595.1 Duopalatinus emarginatus | reverse complement strand
AGATGGGCTGGTTTGAGTATTTCAGAAAATGCTGATCATTTCTAAACGTCGGGCTGATACCCATAAGACAACTGAAGTGCCTGTGAGCAAGGCACATGACCCCCTAGGAGACACCGATAGGGGGTTGCTTTACACTCTGGGCAAGTGTGTTCACTGCCCCTTAGTGAATCTATTCACCAGGGTCCAGCACTTCACTCGCACATTTTGGAATGCAACAAAAACATCTAGTGATTGGTATTTCTGCAGACTGTAAAAAAAAAAAAAAAAAACTAAAGAAGAAAAAAAAAAAACTCTGTCCAGTTCCAGTGATCTTGCACCATTGTAGCCTTGCAGTCCTGTTCCCAATCTGATCTTCTGCTGCTGTAACTCATCCACCTCTAGATTCATTACAGCTCAAGTCTGAAGATGCTGTTCTTCCCACTGCAGTTGAGAATATTTAAGTTACTGATGCCATCATGTCAGGTGGAACCAGTCTAGTCACTCTCCTTTGACCTCTATCACTGACACTGTGCTTGCAGAGTTACCACCCACTGGATGGGTTGTGTTGTTGGCACATTGCTCTGCGTGTTAAAATCCCAATCGATCAGCAGTTTCCGAAACAGTGTGTCTGACAACATAAACCTGAAAGTCAGTCACTGAAATAACATCTTTTTCCCAGTTGTGATGCTCGATATTAGCATTAACAAATGACTCCGCCTGTATCTGCATGATTTTATGAATGGCTGATAGGCATGAACGAGCCAAATCAAATGAATAACGAGAGCATATTGGTTTTTTACGTGTAACGTGACCGTGCTTAGAGATTAGGTTGCAAAACAGCAACGTTCCCGTCAATAAAACTGCGTATACGGAACAAACACACACTACTTAAGACTACAGCACAAAGAGAAGAACTAACAGTCACAACGGTAATGATCATTGAAAGCCAAAAGTCTACTACATCAGTATTTTTATGAAGAGGATGGAGCTCGCACCACAAGAATCCACTCACAGATACAGGAGAACATTATATGCAGCGTGGACAAGCATTAAAATGAGATGGAGCCAATGCACAGCAGAACTCTTTCTCTAATTCTAACAAACACACAAACATGGACCAGCTCCTCCAGACTTTTCTCTGTGTAACGCCAAACATTTTCTATCAGGAATGATTATTACACAGGCAGCTGTTGAAGACAGGGTTTTTGAAATCTGTACAGAAAGACAAGCCGAGCAGAGAAGCTGTACACTCTACGTGCAACACCTAGCGTGGTGGTGGATAGTGTAAAGTCCATGTGTCTCCATCAACCACCAAGGAAGAAAAAGGGTGAATCCCAGTGGTATGTGTGTAAAAGGGCAGGTTTTGTTCGACAGGTAAAATAGATGAAAATTCTTACCACCGGCAGGGGTAGCAGACTGTGATCCTGAGCCAATAATGAGCCAAAATCATAGGAAGGGAAGGAGCCATTATGAGGGCCATTATGAAGTAGGAGGAGGAGGAGGAGGAGAAGCACATAAAAACGATGCAATGCATTATGAGCTAAAGACATGCAGGTAGCTTGAGCAATCCAAAGTTCATCTTATGAGTGAACACAAAAATAAGCCTGGAAATGAAAAAAGAGCAACGTCATGAGCGCACACAGATTCGGAAAGCCGCCGAACAGCGCCGCGATACCAAAAAAAAAAAAATGATGATGATGATGATGAAAGAGGATGAAATCCCTTAACGAACGCTCTCACACTCCACTTCAGTGGTTTCCCTTTAATACAAAATTCCTTAATGCATCCCTTTAGTTCAATGATGACTCATCCCCACACACACACACACTTTTAATGTGTGAGATTGCAGGGTGTGTTTGGCTCTCAATTGTCCTGCAGGCAGAAATGGACTCACACCAACACACCCAAGTGAATACCACACAGCATGCAGGTACACATTTGCACGCACACACTCTCACACCCTCACGCTCACTCGCTCACACTCACTCGCACACAATAACACAATCGCCAACACGTCAGACGAGGGTACCTGGCGTGCAATCGGAATCGTCGGAACCTAGAGGCACAGAAACAGTTGGAAGGAGCCGTGTGTTACATCCCGAGAGCAGGATGGTTCCACAGACACACACACTGTGCTCTTGGACAGAGAGTTTATGCTACAGCAAGCTGTGCGCACATGTATATATAATATATATATATATATACACACACAAATATATATAAACATATAGTGTACATTTTTATGGGTAGCCGTAACAGTGTGTTAATCATTTCTATGTGCTGTGATGTCCTTTATGTCTACAGGAAAGAAAAAATGTAATGACAGTATGACATTGTACTGGTTGTTGCACTGGTAGGAGTGTATCGGGTGGAGCGCTGCTGATGGGGTGACTTTAAACCATGACTGTGAGTTATCCTTAGAAACCCGTGCCCCAGACTCTCACAGGCTTAGGGTGCTTTAACATACACAGCATTTAATCTGTTTGTATAGACCTCGGGTGTGACCGACTCATTGTGGTTCGTTCAGGTCAGAAAAACAACAGCGACACTCGAATGAGGACTGAAATTACCCCATTCAGGACCATCAGAGCGAGAAGTATGGTCCTAATCAAACCCAAATACAGCGAGCGACCCAGGCGGGTGTGTTTTTTAACTGCGGATGAGGTAGATGTAAGCTGTGGAAAAGTGATTCTGGAAATCTGAACTGAATTAAATGTAATATTTTAAAGTAATAATTTATTATCTAGCGATGTCAAGCACAGCTCCATGTTCTCTCTACTTAGCTTTGTTTAGTTTTCCTCTCATTGTGTTTCTAACCAATATATGAAGCAGATTTACGCGTTGTGTTTTTCTGGACCCCTGGTACATCCACAAATGTCTCCAACAGTTGGACACCATGTGTGCCTCCTTTCTGACAAATTACACATGTCCTGAATCCATGGCCTCATTTGACAGGATAATGTGGCATACACATATAATGACGCCAAATAAAGGTTAAAGGGAAACTTTTTACCTTTTCACCAAATCTTATCATTATCGAACATATTTGGGATGTTATGCAACGCTGGAGGTACACCAGTCTAATACTTGGTTGGTCTCCCACAGGTCATGGACAGGCCTGTAGGCTTGTGGTTAAAGAACTAGCGTTGTAATTGGATTCATTTTACACCTAATGGAAGGCACCTAACCGCCATCTGCTTCCCGGGCTCTGTGGATGGGGTTGACCAGCAATCTGGGCATGTGTGCACTAACAGACTAGTGTGTATGTGTTTCACTGCATGGATGGATTAAACGCAGAGGTCAAATTCTTCTGTGTGTAAGCACACCGATCATTGTGTCACTTTCACTTTACTTTTTCATTACAGAAGGTAGGTGGAGCTAATAAAGTGGCCATGACCTGTTAATTAAGCATACACAGTTGTTATAAACCCCAGATAGACTGCTGTTCATTGTACCAGTGTAGCAGCCACTACCATGTCAGTGTAATTCTAGTGCTGAGAAGGGTGAATGTTATCTGGTGGTCATATGATAATACCTTTCTACTGATTAATATGGTAACGCTTGTGAACTACGTTCATAGTTAATAGTGCGCTATAACATGCTCAGTAACCGTCAGTAATTGATAAACTGAGTGTATAAGAGTGGCATGTGCACATGGTCATGCACGTGTTTTATCAGTGCATACTCAAACACTTACGCTGAGACTGAGACACCATCTTTGTTCGACTGCGGGCTCTCGAGTCCACCTGAGTGCTGCTCATTCCTGATGGAGTCGACAGCGGCTGCTTGGTACGTAGTCGGCCTGGAAATGCAGAAACGGATTTATATTTACAGTCTCTGACGGGATTCAGTCCATACGAACAAATTTGTGCACGTGTCTCTTAAATATCACTTATCCTGACATGTACACGCCTAAATATCAGCGCTGTCAATGGTGTTTAAATGGTGTTTGCTAAAATTGTGACTGGAATCTTTAATGCACACTACTGAATGTTGATGAGTGAGCATAATTACCTCTAGGGCATTGACAAAACCTGGAAATTAGGATGCGACAGTATTGAAAACTCTCTCCAGCTCTTTAAACAGAATGCTTTTGCTAATGCACTCACAAATCCAAAGAAATTACAGAAGAATCCTAAATAATCCTGATTAACTACATGATTAACTGAACTGGATGAATTCCTTATTTAAATCATCTGCTAGTCGCTTGCTGGGATAAATCTTGTGTTAGGGAAACGTTAACTGTTAACAATTAACACCAACTGTAAGTATGCAGGCTGAAGAAAGCGTTAGAAAAAAAAAAAAAAACAATGGAATGAAAGACTTCCAGATTAAGCAGCTGAACATAATTCACAATCACAGTCTCGATTACAGTCTGAAGCTAGAGTCTGCAGTACTGCTCCTCTCCAGCAGAGTGCGGCAACACAGCGGCACCAACAAGAACCACGGGGAGAGGAGGATCACGGGACACTGATACAGATGTGCACCAGAAAGCCGGTACATCACACAGAGCTCATATGACACGCAGAGCTCCGACTGTGAACATAACATCTGTGTTTTATGCATGTGTGTCTTTTAAACTTAAATCAGACTGTATGTGGAGATCTGCCACCAAAAAGCAGGAGAACATGAGGACATGAAAGGCACAAGTGTGAAACAGGTGACCATCACTAAGAGAGCGAGAAGGGGAAAAAAAGAAAAGAATGGAAGAACAGACAAGATAAGCGGATGGGTGGAGAGGACGTCTACAACATGATCTTACCATCCTTATCAGAGGCATCATCTTTAAGCCAGAGAAGAGAAAGAGGAGCACAGCACACCAGTTAGAGAGAAGTGTATCCCTCTCTCTCTCTCTCTCATACACACACACACACACACACACACACACACACACAGTTCAGAAACATGGACACACACACACACCTTTAAAGAACACGGACATATTTCAGATTAATTAATACTAAGTAAAGTGAAGAAGATATTCCCAGAGAGAGAAAGAAGAGATGCGCGAGTTTGTGAAGGAGGTGAAAAAGTGTTTCAGCTGTCAGTATGGTGTCAATCCTAATAAAGCCCTTGTGTGTTTGTGAGCAGGTACCTAGCGAGGAATACGTGTTTTGGGGTAAAGCCGCAGTGAGTCGTCCGGCTCCTCCTGCCTGTCCACCATGTCTGGCCTTGGCACTGGCTGCTGCATTTACATCCACATCGCTGCGAGATCGCTGCAGGGAACCTGGTGAGGAGCCTGATGACTTGGAGCTGGATGGAACTGTGGAAGAGGCAGATAAAAAAAAAAAAAAAACAATTATATACACAATATACTCGTGCTGTATTAAAATGTAAAAATAATTTTTATAGACTACATTCCCACACACACAACTCACCTCTGCCTGGAGCACCTGACCATTTTGTAGTCAGTGGCCGACTAAAAGGCAAAAATAAATCATTGATCAGATAATATACATGTATATCTTTTGCAGCTGGTGGATAAATGTGACGTTTGAGTTTTCAGTGCTAGTTTGGTAGAATAGCAGATTCCCAATGGTTGTCTTTCCATTAGCCGTAACTCTGATACCAATGACTCCTGCTACACAATACCATAAGAACAGACCAGAGACCCCTGTCCCACAGAGACGTACAACATAAACAAAAAACAAATCCAAATGATCATTAAAGAGGAACTTATTCCTTATAATTCTGTTCTTATACCTTTAATAAGCTTGGGGTCGACATTTTGACCTGGCAAAGATTTCTGGCACAAGCCAACCTTTAACCAGGTTTGGGCCTGGCACTATGGGTCATTATCCCATTATCTTTGCTGAAATTTAAGAAGTGTTTGCAAATATTTGCTGGTTGACCAAACAATTGTCCAGATAAAAGAACAAAGCTAATTCAAGACCACGTTCATTTGTTCTTGAGCAAAATGACAGCATATTTATCGTGGTCACCCTTTTGGAGTTCCTATTATGGTTTTTACCCTCTTGTCCTCTCAGGGACTTTTTCCTTGCCACTGTCAGCATGAAAAAATGTATACACATGTATAATCCAATTCAATATTTCTGTAAGGCTGCTTTGGGACAATGTCCATTGTTAAATGCGCTACATATATAAAATTTAATCAAACTGAAATAACCCCAATTTCACTCGGTTTCTGTTTGGGTCATTATTTAAATGCACACAAGAATATTGCTCAGGTCTGGAGAAGTGTTCTGCATATGTGTAATTCTTACTTGAGACTTTCCTGCGAGCTGGAGGAGGAGCGATCCGATTGTGGGAGTGACGCCACGCTGCCCGAGCTCTTCAGACATGACTGAAGCGTCTTCTGGTAGGACAGTTCTAACGAGTTATACAGAGACTCCGCCTCGGTGGGGAAATGAGACCGCAGCCCCCAGTAGGCCCTGAGAGACAAATCGATATTTTTACATTAATCCAAACCCAGGAAATATGGATCATTTACAGCCCATTGAAGTTTCCCCATACTTTCTGGCCTCCACTCGAGCCTCTGAGTCAGCATCTCTGATTCCCTTCTTTATGCTGTCCACCAAAACTGCTGCATGCCTTAAACAGAAAGAGAGACAGAGCATAAGGAAGTGCTACAGAAACTAAAAAAAATCCCATGAGTTCCTCTTTTCTTCATACCTCTCCAGAGAGTGTGTCTGCCACTCCTGTAGCAGCAGATCCAAGAACTCATAACAGCGCCTAAAGGGGGAACGAGAGAGTTAGTAATGAGGTAATTGCACATGATTAGTGTTTAGCACATGACTGGTGTTGAGTGGTGCTGCTGTTGTCTCACCTCCTCACAGCCACAGATTTTGAAGTGCAGTTTCCTGTGATGAGAGGAATCAGCCGTGGCACGTGTGTGTGCTGCCAACAAAACAGTCACCCATTAAATCCTATAAGAAAACTACTGCATGCTTATAAATAATTATAAACAATTATAAATAATCAATACGGAGGGTTCCTCACCCGTATAATGATGCGAATTGCTGCTGTGCCAGAGGTTGCCATTACTTTTGCACAGTTGGGAATAAGATTAAACAACACAGGAACGATAGCCTCTGCTCCATGGTCAAACTTATTCCCTAGCACTGTGGACAGGTGCCTACAGACAGCAACAAAATAATCACACACACACACGAAAAAAAGTTGCTGACACAACCATAGCTGACACAGAAAAAAATCCCTTCAGTGTAAACGTTAACTAATCTTATCCAGTGTGCCTTTTTTCTAGCTTGGTTCATTTAAACAAATCAATTGCCTTCCACTTCCTTATGCTGTCACTTATTTTCAACCCTTTAATTAGATGACTAAGGGGAAACACAATCTTCGCAGGCTGTCACTCACGCCACAGTGATACAGGCCTCTCGCACCACCTGCGATCGCAGGTCTTTAGCTGAAAGCTTGAACGCTCCGTCCAGCAGGCGCAGGTGCTGGTAGAAACAGTCGTGGTTTTTCGCCCCTGCCACCAGCAGAGATCGGATCTTCTTTAACTGGTGAGAGAGAGAGAGACGAGAGTTTAGCATACACGTTGAAGCACAGTGCACAATTGGGCTTAGATAGAAACAGCAACTGTGTAGATATGAAAGTCGGACACCTCTGCAGACTACAAGAGCCTTCTGAGAAATCTGAAACAAACGTATACCATGCTCAAGTGTGTGAAAAAGGCCTCTTGTCTCAGCTGCTTTTATTTTGAACCATACAGCAGAAACTACCCTAAAGTGGAGATTATATTACCATGCACGTAGCAGATTTACCAACACCCAGGTACTAATCGTTCAAACACAAACATGACGAATCCATAAGCAGAGCACAAGCAGGGTAATTCTCCTAGGCCCCATTTACATCCAGCTTTTTTTTTTTACGCGAGGTCTGTGGGGACTCTCACTTGGTGCAGCTGTCTTAAGGTTAGAGTCCATCAATGGAAGATAATGAGTTTTTAACCTTTACCCTGTTAAAACTGAGTTTTATACATAACATACTCAGCATGGTGTAATACATTAATAAGCTAGATATAGTTAGGGTTCACCAGAAATAATTAGAATTTATGACAAAGCAAATCTGGTGCATATGTTAAATGATTGGAGTCATCATTTAAACAATACAATATGTAGTCAGGTACTTTTCTATACACCTGCCCGAGATCCCAATAACAATGCAAGTCAGATTACCAGTAGTGATCTATAGGCCTTTACAATCGCATGTATAGACTGTGTGTGTTTATTATGGATGTGCTGTGGTATTCAAATACCAAGTAAACAAAAATTTCAACACTGAAGTTATTTGGTTATTTTTTTCCCCAGGAGCGAGTGGACAGATATGCTCCAGACATGGATACCCTCCAGACATACAGGATAATGAATGAAATGAAAGTGAATGAATGAAAGTGAACTATTTTGCCACACAGAAGGAATGTGACCTCTGCATTTAACCCATCCGTGCAGTGAAACACACACACCAGTGAACACACACACACCAGTGAACACACTTGCCCGGAGCGGGGGTCAGCCCCAAACCACAGCACCCGGGGAGCAGTTAGGGGAGTTAGGTGCCTTGCTCAAGGGCACCTCAGTCATGCCTTGCCCTGGGTAAGAATCGAACCCACGAGACCGGTTCCCTAACCACTTGGCTACGGCTGCCCCCGTAATCGTATCATGATAAAGATACATTATCAATGCAATCTACTACAATTGATTGAGAGTCTACATATACTTTTGGCTTGCAGATTAAGCCCATTTTACACAAGTAGGGACGGTGCTTGCATGCCACAATGAGCGCTGCTCGCTATTCATTTTAAGATTTAAAATTTAAAGCCGCGTTCTTTATTGCTGTTCGTCTCCCCAATGACTGGTTCACAAAATTAACAGGCTATAACTTGCATATACTTTCATTGAGGAGAATATTATAAACATGCAATGCAAATTTCATTACAATGTTCTATAATCTAAACAGATTTTTAATCCTAACCCCAACCAACCCTAGTGTCCGCTGTTAAATGAGGGCTGCAGACCCGGACAGTGCCGCTGCCCGTAACAAGACATGAACTGAGGTGGGAGAATACTAATTATCCCCATGTTAAAAACGTTCCTCCCTCTTCTCCGAATGGTTAACTGAATATTTGCCTGATATTGAATTTATGTATGGATATTCAATAAGTACCACTTATACATGGCTTTTATTGCTATAGGACTGGATGTGAACGCGAGATATAAATGGAATATGAGTCAACCAGGCAGCCCAAATGTGTGTGCGCACAAGTCTTCGTCTTCTTGAAATGAGCAGATATCTTGAGAGTGTATGCATGAAGGAAACACTCACTGCAGTAGCCCTCTGATCCCAGTCATGTTTATCATCGGAGAGAATCTCTCGGATCTTGTTTAGATTGTCCTCCAGATCACGCGTGGAGTAGATCTGTGGGATGAGGTATAAAAGAGTGTCACTTACACCGATTTAATAATAAATGTAAGATTCTCCATTGTCCTTTTAATATCTGCAGCAAACGTAATGCGTGCGAGTGTGTGTATCTTACCTGAACAGTGGGGACATCTGTGAATGCTTTAATAAAGTCCTCCTCATCTACAGCTCCAGCTACCTCTTTGGACACACCTATAGAGAAGACATCTGTCACATTCTCATTTTATCCTCTTGTTTTTTTTTTAAAGGCAGGATGATTCTCAGGCAGGATGTCTGACTGCAAACTAACAGGATCTCAATGTTATCTGGTTCAATATAGAGGTATCGTAACGTTATTATAAAACAATACAAGATGAAGCTCCTGTTTTTATTTCTGTTTTATTCCTGTATAGGAACTGGTTGTGTTCATCCATCATAATAAAATACCAGACTTAATGGAGATTGGTGTCAGTTTAGGCTGTATTCACACCTACACTCTTAACTCTGGTTAAACCGGTTTGTTTTTACCCCTGGTGTGATTTGTTTAGGCAGGTGTTAATACAGTAATTGTAATCAGATGCAGACCTAACATGCACACTGGGACCATTGAGAGGAGGTGGCCTCGTGCACTCTGGAGCGGTTGGTGTTTAGAGAACAAGATCTGACTTCAAATCAGTCCCAACTACCATTTCAAGATGTGCTAAACACATATGTGAAATAGTACAGGAAATATTACAATCCAGCACCTAATACCTGGGTCACACACAGAAACCAGCACATTATCCATGACAATCTTTCTATGTTGCTGTGACCGCTTAAGATCCAATCAGCAACTGACTAACTACAGCTATTACCTGCATCACACACAGACCAGCAACTCCCATACACCCAAATTCAACCACTTCCTTGTAGACTCTTTATAGGGGTCATCAGGTAGCCACCTCCCTTCATCTGTGTTTCGCTGAATCTTGCCCAGGACACCTCCGAAAGGCTCAGCAGTGAGGTCTGGCATCCCAGACCCACTCCCCGCCAAGTTCACCTCACAAACCTACTACTTATGTTCCACTGTACATTTCACATGTTATACACATATACTGTTCTTAAATACTTAGTCGTCCAGTATAATATATTCCGCAAATAATTACCATAGCTATGAACAAATATCATCTCTGCCGTCACTTCTGGTTACAGCGCATAGAAATAAGCACTAGTCCAGAACCTGAACATGACCTTCCCTTCCTCTATTTACTTTCTTGCTCCGGTCTCAGACAGGTCTGACTAATAAGCAGAGAGAACGTCCTTATGTGGTTTATGATGCTTTTCTGTGCGCTTGCTGGCTGTTTACAAAATTCGTTACCAGATTCTGACCACAGCTAACAGACTGTGATAAAACGATCTTATTCAAAAATGTGTGCTACTTTCAAGTAAAAAAATCTGCAAAAAAAAGCACAATTTGTCTTTTAGGAAACAACAAGAATCTTTCAAGTGACAGTTCCATCTAATTATACACTTAAACTTGCCCCCCACTCCTGCACAATAACATTCTCGAAGGGAAAACTCATTTTGAACTGTGCCTCCTTAGACAGACACGAGTGACGGTTACGGCTGTTTCCATAGCAACTGAGCACACCGAAGTGTTCCTATGGAAACCACAGCAAGGCCAAGAGAGGGGTTTCCTCCGTTCGGTGCATCATATTTGGAAATAGAGGTCATTGTCGTTGGCCTGCTGCACCGTGTTAAGATCTCTGTGCTAAAACACTTTCAGTTGTGGCGTAATTGTTGCCGAATTTAAATTTTAAAAACGACACTCAACAATTAATTTTTTAATGTGCCACACCACCTGCAGTAAACATTAACACACACACAGAGCTTTCGGTCATAATAAACTTCCTGCCTGTTCTTTATGGAACTGTCAATCGCGGATATCGAAGGAAAGCAACCCTGAGTGTGTGTGTGATGGGCAGCTTAAAGAGTGGGACAGAGTAAAGAGTGTGTGATAAACTAACGTCAGCTAAAGAAGCTTGGTCATCAAACCTGAGCAATGCTGTGTGTGTACGTGTGTGTGTGGGGGGGGGGAGAGCTTACATAGGCCTTCTCACCCACCATGAAACGCAAAGTAAGCAACTGAGTTTCAGCATAAACATCAGTGCCAACGGCAGATACTGCAAACTCAGACTGAAATACACCATGGTGTAGGGGCTTGAACCAAAATCAGAAATGTCACACAGCATAATAAACAATGTTAGATATTATACACAACATCAACCAGTTTAGGTATGTGAAAATACCCCATCAATACCCAATACCAAATCACCCCATTGAGTCTATGTATATTGTATACCACATGTTTTACCAACCACAAGTACGCAGGCAGCTGGCCAAAGCCAGTCACTAAGGAGCTTTTCCCTCCAGGCATTTCGTATACCGGTTAGAGAGGAGCAGCTGGGCAGGACTATCCTGAACTCACCTTTGACATCAATTTACAGTGCATTGTTCTAGCACAACAATACCAATCCTGGTGTAATGGAAGTGTGGACCGAATCTCAAACAGTCCATTTAAATGTAGCATTCACTTTACATAGACATTTTGAAAATCCACTCTGCTTTTTAAACATTTTAAACGTTTTATGGTTTTATATTTACTACATTTACTGCTACCTGCTACACAGCAATGTGATCGTTTTTTAACACCTCCACCAATAAGTAAGTAATGGCCAAGGACTTTCGATCTCAGATTTCTCCTGATTATATAGATACATTATTTGTTTGGATGCACAAAGATTCTCCTAAGATAATGTTCCCTGCAGATAGTTTATTGCCATATGATGGAATGTGAGGACAGCTTTACTAAAATACCAACAGTGTTCTCAAATAAACACTGCTATTCCCATCCTTAACAGGAAAAAAACATCAAACTTGATGTTTATGAGAAAAGCAGCAGACTAACAGCACTTCAGGCTTTAAACCTAAATCCTCTTGTGTCCTGAGGTTTCCCAGCACAG
>JAOVVF010000029.1:9887303-9900123 GCA_028565595.1 Duopalatinus emarginatus | reverse complement strand
CTGATGCTATTAAAATATAACAACAAAAAGGGCAAATATTAAGAATGAGTTCGACACGTTTTGTAATTCCAGGCTTTGAAAGTCTGTATATTTGAATACGCTCAGTTAACCACAGGCTGCTTATGGAAAGTAGATAAACTGTTGTGTGTAGCTACTGTCTATTTAAATCGGCTTTACACATGGCTGCTTTTGTATCAGGTAGAAATCTATCTTGTGTTGTCTATCAAAAATGCTGCTTCTTATTAGTATATGCAGTACATTGTCTTAAACTATACCACAGGTCTAAAGCGTTTCAATTAAAACGGTTTCTAATTTTTTCTCTTGTATTTGAATAGTTTCTACCAATTATAGTATCATCAGCACCAACTGCAATGTTGTTAATATCTAGAGAAAATAATACTATAAAAAAATGGATGCCCAGGCGATGCTAGAGTGTACAATGCCCTAAACATATTCTGAAACCTTACATCGCATCAGCAACAGCAGAAGTAGATTTATGATAAAAGAGCGCAGCTGAAGAGAGGACATTCACCCAAGAGAAGTAGGGCGAAAACTGGCAACAATAATAAATCATTCACTGCATTACTCAAATCTACAAATGCCCATTGCTGGCAAAATGACATGGGGGGGGGGAAAAAAAACCCAGACAATAATGCATGCACTAGACAGCCCATAAGAAGACTCATGCAAAAATGTAAGAAAGATGTTATTGATAGCCTGGAGGAGTTTCTGCACACTGTGTGCAACTCCATGCTTATGCATGCACTGGGGTACTGAGGGAATGAGCACACGTCTGTTAAAATGCTCACAGTCGATACGGATCAGCCATGTTATTCTGGCATACGCAGAAACGCAAACCGCGCATGCACACGGTCACAGACGGTTCCTCCATTCCTATTCAGTGCAGCCCCTGAACTAGTCTTTTTCTGTGCCTCCAAAATGGTGTAGAGACACAGAGAAAGCGATCAGAAAGCTGCTAAGAAGGAGAAGAAATAACGCTTAAGCCCTTCACGACAGCAATGCACGAATGAAGAAAAGCATAATGAAAGGGTTTTTTTAAAAGGTCAGGGAGCAAAAGTGATCCCACCCACCTGCACAGACATCTTGATCTCGCTCGGTATGTGAAGAGGGTTAAAAAAGCAGCAAACTCCTACCAAGTGTCCTGCATGAGCGTGTGCACAGGACAGAGAAACTGCATAGCAGTATGTGTGTGACAGCCAAGGGATTCGGTTCCCCTTTACATAGCCTCCTCATTGGAACACACACCAGTGGGAGGGGACAGCAGCATGGAGACTAGACGAATAAGCCTGCCCCTCCCCCAACACACACACACACACACACACACACACACACACACACACACCCCCCTTGTCTCATACTGTCCTTCCTCCCTCCTTCCGCTTCCGTCAGTCTGTCCACGTCATTCGACCTTACTCTTGTTTTGATTGGCACGTTCTACAAGACAACTCTGTAACCATGTCAACAAGACGTTTCCTCTCCTCCTCGGTTATCTTCACGTTTTTCCTACAGTCTAGTTTCACAGCCTAGTCTCACACAGTCCATGAAACCTGGAGTAGTATGCCATATACACACGCACGTGCCTTCATTCTCTAGATAAATCAGATATAACCCTATCTGTAAAACATGATGCAGGAGGAAATTCCAATGGAAACGGCAGGGGACAAAATCATGCCGTCAAACACGTGTTACCAAATGTCACATCCGGATAGAGTCCTAACATAATGTGGGAGATTTGTATAATGATATTTAGGGTAGAGCGAATACAGTGTTTATTACGGTCATAACTAAACGGTGATCGTTGTTAATAGAAACAGGTTTGAAGAGGTTTACATTACATTATCTCCAAAACACTCCACCACGTTACGAAATCCTTCCATTCTGTGCTTTTGACCAGCTGCATTGTTCAGGACAGACAGAATAGTCAGAGAATCGTGGTCACAAACGCAGTGCACACAAATGAATTGCGGTCATCACACACGCACAAACACACAGGTCAAAAATAGCTTTAGCATTACACAGCAGTCTTAAAAGCTTACCTTTGTGTCCTGTACAATACAAATAAATAAAAATCCTCAATTCTTAGTAAAATTCTAGAAAATTTACACATCATCCCACAATGTTAATTATCTCAGAAAAACCTTAAACAGCTGTAGGCATCTGTGCAAACCTGTAAGTAAACACGAAAGCGCCACAGCAGGCATGCACTACCTTGCAGAAACCATACTGGACTAAGCATGTGACAGACCGGGTTCACCTTGATTAATGTAACTAGACAGAGAACAAATAGATAAAGTGAGATAATTCAGCATTAGACTACTGCAGACCTGACATTACATAGTACACCAGACACAGCATAAAGCCAGCCCAGGCTTTAAAACAATACATTCTCAATGACTCCAGTTAGATTCACTGATCCTGTTAGTCCACTGCTTTCAAATATACAATACAATCTGTGTTAATTGCCCTGTATTCTGTGAACAGTGCCAGTTTCCACTGCTGCTGGCTGGATATTTTTGTTTTAACCGAGCAGTGACATTGAGGTGCTCTAAATTCCCAGCAGCGCTGCCGATACGTCTAACAGTGCCACACGTTACAACGCTACTACAAACAGTTTTCAAGCTGAACATGAAGGAATCCATACGTTACTCTTTAATATAAGCGTACATTTTTAGGAATAAGAAGACTAAATAATGGCAATCTCAACTGAATCAACTTCAAATCATATCATTTGCATGAACTGTTGCAGTCCAGCATGAAATGTACAGTTACTTATTTTTATTATGTTCGCAGCATTTAGGCGACTACCTAGTCCTCATGCTAGTTCACTAGGTCAGGGACCAAGTGTAGTGTTGAGAATATGGCATAAAAATCGTTTCTTGATGTTACTGATGCTTACTGAAAAATATGTCAAATAAAATAAAGGAAGCCCACTGAAACACATAAGAGAAATAACACAAACCATTCACACATGAGAATATTTAAGAAATGGTGCTGCATAAATGGAGGACGGAAAGCTGACGGAAAACTTAGCGACCATTTATTATTATTACTATTATTATCATCATTATTAATAATAATATTGTTATTATTATTACTAATATCGTTATTATTACTATTATTAATTATTATATGTGTTAGTGGCGGGTCGTAAAACCTCCCACTAGGCTTCACCCTAATCGAATGTTTCATGAACTTTATGCACATGGCCATTACTACATGCAAATCAGCTGTGTTATGCATGTGCTTGGTAATCTATAGGTGACTGGTATTCCTCATTATACACGAAACTCCAAAACATTTGTACACATTGTAAAACTATTTCAATCTTGGTTTGGTTTAATGTCCACAACATCAACTACCGTCTGTTCAGTGGTGGTCTTTTTCCCCCCATTATTGAGCTAGCTATTTCTCAGCTACATCAACATAAACTGGATGTGGATGTAGTGCATACATGCTGTGTAACTAACCTATTCATTCTGTAATTGCTACTCGTCTTGATTTGAACACTATAATCTGGCTAGTCACATTTTAACACTGTTGTCTTCCAAGCAAGAGCACTACTTCATTTTGGACCAACTGAGCTTTATTTAACCGTCAGCTGCTCGGGCAAATGTCCTCGTTGTTCTGCCTTCCTTCTGCTCAGAAAAGAAGATTCTCCTGAATTCTGGCAGTTACCTTTTGCTATGTGTATTAAGAGGTGACGTGGACTGAAAGCATTACTATATAGTCTTATAGTATGGACAGACTTGACCTACATGCTTTACAAAGAAAGGTTTTTTGTTAGTTGTGCCCTATTTTTTTAAAATGTAAATATTTAAGATATTTAGAGTGTAGTAGTAGTGATGGCTATATTTACATTATAAAAATATTTATAGTAGTCGTATTTGTAAAAGTATTGGTTTGTGACTAAGATGGCAGTAGAAATAGATGTGTGTTTACTGGTTTATCCATTTAAAAAAATAGACTCGGCCTATAAAGACATTATTTAATATAGAATGAAGTCATTAGTGTGGCAGTAAGAGACACGAAGCTCCAAGGTGACAGTAAATCGACTTCATTGTGCAAGCTACTGTAGCCAGCTGTTTGAAGATGCTTTGTTTAAAGGCTCAGCACCAACTAATATAAAAGTGTCAAACACAAATACAGAGGAATTTACGTAACTTGTGATCGATCGTCAGAAAACGTTTTATGTTTCACAAATTCAAGAAATAGAGCTGAAAAGATGTTGTTTAGCCCCGCCCCTGTTTATCCACACTGTTCAGAAAGGCGTAGGTGTCACGCATGTGATGTATGTGGTGGGCAGCAACACTAGTAGCTGCACAATAATGCAAAAAGACAAAAAGGGGTGTTTAATTTCCTTATGATATCCAGTCGACCCCATTGTCACTGCAGATTCATCCTCATCAAATTCAGAAATAGCAACTGAATCTGAAGATCCTGCACTGTGAAATTCCCAGTCCATATCAGTCATAATGGTGTTTTACCGCGGCGTTGTTTACTATCGTCCACCAGTGACGTCATCACACAGCATCAGGAATATCCGTAGCCATATATTTCCATAAATCTCGTAAAAATTGCAGATTTTTAGGCAAATTAAGCTACTATTTTCATTTTAATTAGTATATATATATATATATATATATATTTATTTTAGTATCAAAAACAATGTGAAATCACCAAAGGAGTCCATTAGGTGGTGTTTAGCCTTTCAGTACATTCACTTTAACTTTAACGTGTTGATATTCTGGTTGGTGTGGTACAGTGGTAACATCATTGGCTCCCATGTGAGAGACCTGGGTTCGAATTCAGGTCTGGGCAGCCAGTCTGTGCTGCACCAATAAGGGTCCTTGGGCAAAGACTGCGAACACTATGTTGGCCGACCTGTAATACCAGTTAACTTGAAAGTCGCTCTGGATAAGAGCGTCTGCCAAATGCCGTAAATGTAAATTTAAATGTAAATATTCCTGACTGAACTGGACACATTGTGTGTTTGTATGTAAATGAAATAGACTATTCTAGCGTGCATTTCGGAGGCTTCTAATAAAACAGCAAGTGTGTGCATGTGTGTGAAAGAAAATGAAAAACACACTGACCGTGCAGCTGGCAGGGCTCGCTTGCCCAGGTCTGCCCTCACTCGCTCGCCTACATGCCGATACACCTCAACCAGAGCTGTTACAGCGGTCTCCCGTACCTGTAGGATAGAGACGCTTGCAAATACTTGCAGACTCCAATATAAAAATAATGAAACATCGCAAACACACCCAGACCTGCACACATTCCAGCTTTCTCACCTACGTTACCAATTCCTGCTGAGGGTTTTACCTAAAGATTAGATCTCTTCCATTAATTCCTGGCAGTCACCTGATTATTTTTCCTCCCTTTAAATTTTAAACCTCTCACACAAGGTACAAACTCATAAATAAGGTATTGCAACACCAATGTAAATACATACTTGAGGGTTCTGGTCTCCTGTTAATGTACACAGATGTGGTACAAATTTACTCAGACTCAGGGGCTGGGCACCATATCTGAAACAGAAAGATAAACAGTGACATCGTTTCTACAATTATTACAAGGAAGTTGTTAATCTTCACTTCAGGTGAACTTCACCTGAAACTGTGCATGCCTTGGTAACTAAATAAGTTCCGTTCAGACGAGGAAATATAAAACAAATAAACTAACCAGAGCAATATTACAAATTGCAGGTTTTTGTGCGGCATCTTTATTTATAAGCTTATAATAACTCTGCACTTTCAGGATTAAAAATAGAAAAATGCACCTTCAAGGAAATTATTTGCAAGCTGATGCCTAGGGCTAATGAAATCTTGACAGATTTTCTGAGATATAGTTATTTAAACCCCTGGAATGTGAACTTGCCCTAAAGCAGGGCAGCAATTCTGTCACAAGTAAACAACTACAGGTAACATCCAAACCAAAAACAGCACTGCAACAGCGACAGATGAGTGTACAAGTGTATATGTTTCATTACATATTCAGTGCATCGTGTGTCAGGGGCAATGTTTCTGGTTGCATGGCTCCTAACAACATGCACTTAGAGTCTGTCTGCAGAAAGGCAGTCTTTATGTTTATGCACGTGGGTGAATCACTGAATTCATATACACATAGAAATGAGGGCAGATTGTGTGGGCAATCTACATGTCACAAGACTGCCATTTGAAGCGCATGTCTAAATTCACATACAGGCTCAAATAGTGTTTTATTCGCTAACGATATGACAATGGCGCAGCGTCAAGATCTTATTTATCCTAATACGAGGAGACACATATATAAAGAAGTGTACTATAATAAGATGACATTGGTGATTAGTTACTGGACCGTATAATGCCCCACGGTCTGATAGAAAAACTCTAAATAACTCGTCCATCTGTGCCACTAAAGGACACGACACCTGGCCTACATGCAGATCCTTTTCCCCCCGTGTTGGTAATTAAAGGCAATGAAGTGCAGCAACAAGGCAATGAAGTACAGCACAAAGGTAAGAGGATTACCTCAGACTGTTGGGTTTGTGCCAAGACTATAAAACCATTTGTACACATGTGTAGGAGAACGTATGTGTATATGTATATATGAGTAATTTCAGGATCTATTTTACATAGCCTTATCCTAAAATCCGCAGCACCAGTATCCTGCCGCCCGATTAGTGATAATTAATACCCGACTGCTCTGATATATCTTTTAGAATTAAGCCATTGGATGTTGGGGACAGTGCCCCCTGGTGCACCCTTCAGGCTACAGAGACTCAAGAGACTCACGTGTTAAGTGTGGCGACCAGGCACAGACACAGTCCTTCTCTGCTTCGGAAGTTCTTGTGTTTGAAGCCAGGGAATAATCTCTCCCAAACATACTGCACAGACAGACAGAGAGAATGAATCATTATTGGTACTAAAACAGGAACAAACATAAGAGAGGAAAAGGAGGAGGGACTGTCAAAGGTCAGAGAAAGGGAAGTGAAGGCACATGCACAGCTGTACATTAACAGTTTTTTTTTTCTCAACTGCGTGTTACTTTTGGTGGTGAGGAAACACACAGATGGTGGAAACACAAGAGGGGTTACTAACCATGGGAGTGGCTGCCTCTTCCATCAGCTTGAGAATGAGCGCCTGTGCCTGATCTCGTACCTGATCTTTCCCATCGCCCAGACGATCCACTAACGCGGGGATCACTGAGAGAGGGACGAAGGGTATGTGCAGACAGAGAGAAAGAGAGAGAGAGAGTGAGACAGACAGAGACAGAGAGAGAGACATTAAATACAAACAAACTGTCTGTCTAAAAACAACCTAGTGTTAAAACAACCCTGGCCTGCAAAATTTTGTTGTTTCCCTCATCTAGAACACCTGATCAAATTACTCAAGCCAAAAGGGAATTTTAGCGCGAGCAATAAGTACAAAGCAGATGTAATTCAGGACCAGGGTTGGTAGCCATTGGATTAGGTCATCTTGTGCAGTCTGTGATTTGAACAAGGACGGGGGCTCTGTGTGTGGGGAGTTTGCTCTGTTAGTAGCAAAACAAGATGTTTCCTTGGTAAAAATGAAAGGGAGGGAATCCAAGACAGCTGAGAGAGTGGCATTCATCTGAACATTATGTCATCTGGGTATTGAGTCATTGTGGTAATCCCCTTTCTACTAGACCCAGCTCATAATGGAATCATTCCCACGTTGTTTTAATAAAAGTTTCAGGTCGTACGCTTGATATGGAGACATTCGCTCAAGAACATGTTTTACCTGTGCCTACATAACCTCGGAAGCGGTCGCTCATCCGGTCAACAAACGCGTTGACGATGTCGATCCCCAGCAACGCGACCTGAAATCAGATTAAAAGCGCAAATTATTGTTCTCACATTTTCCCTTACGAATAGACGTTTGTAACACACACAATAGTAAATGAGTCAAAGTAAAAACAGAAGGAAAAAACCAAGCATGCTATTAATAGTGTGCAAATTCAGCGTTTAGTAAAATTAAATACAAAAACAAAAGCATTTCTAATGTCTTTAGGGATTTATCTGCAGACAAATGTTATGTCTGGGAGAAATGTTCGAAATATTTGCGTGTGAATGTGTGTTTGAGGCTCGCTTTGAGACTGCTGCAGTATGTTTCTTGGCAGTACCGGATGGAAGTTAACATTCCAGAGAAACAATCAAATATTCACTACATCCCTGCAGCTCCAGTTATGACCTATTTTAGTCAAAGGAGCCAAAGAGGATCTTGACTGAGATCAGGCAGGTGAGCCGGCGAGTGCTTTCCTGACTACCTGACCTGTATGCTTTACTCTGAACAATTTCTTGCACTTGGCTTTATAGATTCCACCTCTGACATGTGACACAATCGTTCGCTAAGCTTTTTTAATGGCAAAAACACAAACTTGAACTTGTTAAAGAGACACTGCAACCTCTCTTCGCAAGGATAATGAGATTCGTGGCAAGTCTGTCTTATAAGCCCCCACTGAATTCAAAGGGGGAAAAAACCCGCATTAAAGAGCAGCATGTGTCCAGACTCCATTAAACCAGAGAGCACAGAGAGAGGAAAAATCAGCACACATTTGGTTCTGATTTGACTAAAAGCCCATTTTATAGTGTGATCTAACTGAACCACGTTCAGGTTTAATACATCATGTAGCTATTTCCTAAACACAAACATCTCACCCACCAAACGCTTCATTTAAACACCTCACAATGTTGGTTTAAATACAGCATATGTGATGACATGTATGGAGCAAGTTTCCACAATAAATTATTAATTCCAAGCTGATATTTTGATTGTAATAACCGTAACAGTGACAGGACACTCCTAGATGAATGCAGATGAGCACTGCCTGGTTGTCAAACTACATTTTCAAAACAAAATAGCAATTCTCATAGTCATTCATCGTTTTTCCAAGAATCTTTTGCCAAATGTTGCAAAACCCCATCATGATCTTAATGGCAACAATTTGCGTCATACACCCTTTTTAGATGGCATAAGATCAACAATTATGATCAATTCACATAACTATATATCAGTCACAGGCATAGGACAGACCCCAAGATGTACGCATGGGTGTCACACAACGTCACATACACACCAAACTGTACTGACCTTTATTAGAGTGTGTGGCCACACAAGAATAATTATAGCTTCAGACCACAAGCTATATATATGTGCTACGAATTCAATAACTTACCTAAAGCCCCTGGAAGTGTTGTTTCTCAGCCATACTAATCAGCTATAATATAAAAACTGCCTGCTTAAACAGCTGTGACCTGTCAAGGCATGGACTCCACAAGGTGTTCTGGGGTATTTGGCACCAAGATATTAGCAACGTCTGTGGGACCAGACAGTCTAGTCTTCACCCCCACACACATCAGTGAGCCTTGGGCACCAATGTCCGAGTTGTCGGTTCACCAGTTTTCCTTAATTTGATCATTTTTGGAAGGTACTCCTGTATTAGGACTGGACACGAGCCCTTGGGTAAAATTGCAGGACAGAAAAGCAGTGTGCCAAATACGTGATCTGAAAACGAAACCGTAACCACTACCCTAAACATTTGGCATTTATAGCCAAACACTGAAACTGGCACTTCCACCCTGTCCGAATGCATTTTTCTGAAGGATGGCTACATGGTGAACAAAACCAGGAGCTCTCTGTTATCAAAAAAAATGTAGATAAACTCGTCTTCCAGGCACACTATGTAAAAAGGGTGTAGGTTCCTGTTAATTTAGCCTGAATGGCATTTATTTGTTTTGTTTTGTATTTTTATGTAAAAGAATGAAAGCAAATTTATTCATACATGTGCTGTTATAACTGAGCACCTTGTTCAATTTACTACAGCTGTTTTATTGTGTATAAGGTAATTACCCATCACCCCCCTGATCCCTGGAACAAAGCTTCTACTATTCACTGCCTAAAAAATTGGTATTTGGACCAGCCCTAGACTGTGTACCGAAACACCCAACAAGACGTGCCATTTTGGAGATGTTCTGACCGAGTGGTCTAGACATCACAATTTGGTCCTGGACAAAATCGCACAAATCCTTACGCTTGCCCATTTTGCCCATGATCAGTGTTATTCATGTCCACGTCAGTGGTTTTCTGATCTTAATGTTAAAGCTGAACTGTGCATAAAATGTATCGCGTTTTGTTTAAAAACGAATATGTGCCAGAAGTTCCATTGAGCATCTTTACACTACAGTTCTGACAGAATATAATGGAATATTTACCAACATGTCAGTTCAGATGTATACACTGAAGTGCCAGAAAAACTGGTACAAGTCTATGCTAAACACATAGTAATGCCACATCATTGGTTGCATCTGCCAGGGCGTCTATAAAGTGGCAGATATCTATAAAAACTTCAGGGGAACCTTAACGTGACAAGTTTCAGCCTACATTTATTCTGATAGGTTTGGCCTTTTCTAAGAGGACAATAATGTTGTAGTTAAAGAAACAATTATCTGGTTTTGGGGATTTGCCATTCCCACCTAAGTCAGCAGAATTGTGGACCGTTCTGCAGGAAGTATGGTGTTTATTGGATAGTCCAGTAATAATTACATTACCCCATTCACTGATACAAAACGCAGACAGAAGCGAGTCAAATTTAAAAAAAGGACAAATATAACATGAATATTGAGTATCGCATCCGTGCATGTTTTAAAAAAGAAAAATATCACCTAGTGAAATGAGAGGCTGGCGTGTACATGAAGGCTGTGTCCTCCAGACCCTGAGAACAATACTGCCCTGGTCCCATCCCCCAGGCTCATAACCACCCAGCCTGGAGATGCTCAGGCCATTTCCATTTAGAGAAAAATCAATACTGAAAATAATGAATGAACCTGCATTATGGTACAATATAATATCATCATGACAAACTTATATATGTATAAAACCCTGCTAAGCAGAATGAGCACTTTCCACAGTCCAGTGGCTAAATGTCAAAGTGAGAAAAGAAATGCTGAACCAGAAGACAGACACAACCAGTGGGTTATATAAACAGATCATAAATAAATAAAGCATTTATGGATAATTTAGAGATTTAAATGGCACTTTGGACGAGATATAGCTGTGTCACAACAAACAATACCACCCACCACAACAATGACAAACCTTTACCTGACTGATCATGACTAAACAACACAGCACAGGTCAAGCCTGAATCAGTCCATCAGACAGACAGAATCAGACAGTCAGAACCAGCCCAAATCAGACAGTCGGAGCCAGCCCGAATCAGACAGTCAGAAACAGACTATCAGACAGTCGGAATCAGACCATCAGACAGTTAGAAACAGACCATCAGTGAATCAGACAGTCAGAATCAGCCTGAATCAGACAGTCAGAATCAGCATATTAGTGAATCAGACAATCAGAATCAGCACATCAGACAGTCAGAATCAGTCTAGACAATCAGAATCACCACATCAGACAGTCAGAATCAGTCTAGACAGTCAGAATCAGCAGATCAGACAGTCAGAACCAGCACGTCAGACAGTCAGAGTCAGTCCACCAGTCAATCAGACAGTCAGGGGTGAATGAGGATGATGGTTGTACCTTAAAATTACTGGAGTTGACCCAGCCCGTCAGCTCGTCTATGGTTTTATCCAGGCGAGATTTGTCCTGCTCCACGTCCGAGGACCGCTGCGAGTCGCTCAGGTAGTCGATGAGGTCGGGACCGACCTGCAGTCTCCGGCTCACGTCCTTCTGCAAAACTTGCTGGTAAAAATAATCCATGTTGTCATTGTCCTCCATGTCTGTGTGTGGCAGAACCGGAGCAGGAACCGCTCCGTAAAGTAAAACACAAGTGTAAAGTCCAGATCTGAGGTCCGGTCGGGTCTGGTCAGGATGTCCTGCTTTAGAGGAGAATACTCTGAGCAGATCAGACGGATTTGACAGATATTGTCCCGATGTGAAATGTAAAATGTGTCGACAGTGATACTGAAATGCAGAACTGGAGCCCACGCACAGGACCTGAGGGAAGTTTTAGACAGAAATAAAAATAACAATAAAACGCGTACGAAAGAAAAATACTTGACAAAGAAAAAACAGAAAATGTCTCCTTTATCAGACCGAGGTGCTCATGTAAAGGAAGTAAATGTAACACTATCTCTTTATCCTGTAGCTCAAGCTCTGTTTATGCTAGCTAGTTAGCTAGCTGTATGGATGGATGTGGCTGGCTAAGACCTTATGGCTGCCTGGCCTCGGGCCTGCCTCCTGGCCTCTCCTCACTGCTCGGCTCCATTTTCAGAAAAGCCCGCTCTCTCTCTTCACACGTCTCCTGGTGTCTCCGAAGCGTGGCGCTGTCCTCTCTCCTCACTGCCTCTTCTGTTACACTTAATCCCAAAATAATCAACACTTCGACAGCTGCCCCCTTTTTCTCCCTCTCACACACACTCACACTCACACTCTCTCTCTCTCTCACACACACACACACGCACTCGGCTCTCCTCTGGTCAGCTCACCGGCCTGCTCTGTACAAGCAGCTTACGTTAATGAACAAAACGGACAGCAGGGCCGGGAGGCCGCGAGGTCCTTCAGCGCCGCACAGGTGCCCGCCGTAGTGCCTGAACAAAAAGAACACACGTTTACTGAAATGCATGGAGGACACTTCATCAAGGCTTCATCATGGCTATTAAGGTAGTAGAACGACTTGTACTGAGCGTCAAAATTCAAATTAACTTACACACAGACACACACACACACACATATATAATATATATACATATACGTGTGTGTGTATGTATGTGTACATACATACATATATACATGTATATACATACATATATATATATTATATGTGTGTGTGTGTGTACATA
>JAOVVF010000029.1:9869161-9879912 GCA_028565595.1 Duopalatinus emarginatus | reverse complement strand
TTTTACCTGTGTAATACCATTTCGTTTTATTATTCAATGTTATTTTTAAAATATATATTTTTTTTATCATGATATCTTGGTGCTCTTGGAGGCCCCTAAGCGGCCGCGTATTTCGAGTATGCCTCGGGCCGGCTCTGCCTATGCTGTAGCTTAAATGTTTAAATTTATATAATATATAAGCTAAATTTTTGTTTTCTTGTAAGGTTTGTTAGATTATTTTATTCATAGTCCAGCCAGATGAGCATGTACATATTCAAATGTAAAACTGTTGATTTCACCAGTCTTAGGTGCTGAAGGTATAATGTTGACGGCTTACTCGGATACGTTTGATTCCTGCTCGAGTGACTTGCTGGCAGTCATAGAGCTCAATGCGCTCGAGCCTTTGGCAACTCTTCAGATGCTCCAGAGTGATGTCTGTGATCAGGGGGCAGTTATCCAGCTCGACCACTTGCAGTCGCTCCTGACCACACACACTGCTGCTCAGGTGTCTAATACCATCGTCTGTTATCAGCTCACAATGCGAGAGGCTCTGAAACATGCAAGATACATAGACACACAAGACGATATTATAATACTTTATTTAATAACACATTATATCTTGTAATCATTCAAACACTTCAAAACACCCGTTTAAAACAGAACGCACTCACCAGGGCCTGAAGCCGAGGGCAGTGGATTGAAAGCTGAACCAGTGTGTTGTCAGTGACCTGCAAAGTCGCACACAATAATACAAAACAAAACTGAAAATGTCTGAAAATCATCTCAGAATGCACAACATGTTGAACCCTCAGGTGGATTTGTTATAACAGCAGAAAACCACATCAGTGTTCACTTCTGTCTGCCAAGAACATAAATCTGAGGATACAATAAGCACAGTCTCACTAAAACTGAACAGCTGAAGTCTGCAAAAAGTATCCTGATCTGATCAATCTTAATTTCTGCTGCTGCACACAGATGGTAGAGTCAGAATTTGGCACCAACAGAATGAATCCATGGACCCAACCTGCCATGTGTCAACAGTCCATGCTGGTGAAGGTGGTGTAATGGTGTGGGGGAATTTTATCTTGCCACACATTGGGCCCATTAATACCAATCACTCAGACTATTTTCACTATATCATTTTGTGGAATTGTCTTTTGAGAGTGAGAAGGAAAAGTGAGGCCCTACGCACTAATAATTACATTGCTCCTTATAAAGATATGTATATACATACATGCATGCATGCATACATAAAAACCTAATTGAAAATAATTTCCAGTATTAAAAAACGTTCTAGTATTTGTTATTTACCAGTCCTGTAAAATATTTGAACAAATACATGCACATGTATAACTTCCATACACTAATTTAATTAGAAATTAGAAAATCTAATAGTGGAAAGCTGAATGTGCTGTTACAAGGAAAAGTTTCTCTGCACGAGATGCTTTTTCATCTTTTTCAGGCATTATCAGAAATATCACCCACCCAAGTGCTCAGTTTTTTTTTCTGTTTTAATAAAAGGGGTTAAAAAGTTGGCCTTTTTTACTATATAATGCTAAAAGATTATTTTGATGGTAATACCTCTGGAACCTCTCATACTGGTTTATAAAGAAAACCAGTGGAAAACTATTATCTTAACTGTAAAACCATGTTCTGGCACTGGGGGAGACATTTGCACACTTTTCTGACTTTCTTTTTATTACACTAATATTAATAAAGGTGTTGGATGGAAACATATATCCGATCATATCAGAGGATGTACACTTAAGCAGGAATTCTCGAACTGCTTGCTCAGTTCACCCTGTATCACTACTAAAAAATTATTTTTCCTAGTAATAAAATTTCTTAAGCAGTCTGGAAAACTCTTTTTGATGAATGAAGTTTAATATACTGACTGCCCTCTTACTTTGATGATCAAGTTAAATTCTTGAATTTACTGCATTAATATTCAGTGCACTACTGAGACTCAAAACATGTCCATGTGAACACTTTTTATGCTGGTTAATATTCAATCCTTCTATATAATATTGTATCATTATCATCATTTCAACACAATGTCTAGGGTTCATTATAGACCAATTCCCTGAGGCTAAAATGTATTCTTTCAGGTTAAAACAGTGATAGACACAGATCTTCAATTTAATACTTCTGATGTCTTTAATATTCAAAATGTGGATGATTAAAGCATTAATACACTAAAGTGATACAGAAGAGCCTATGAAAAATACACAGCAATGCCACCTATGCACATCATTGGTTGAGTCCACCAGTGAGAATATAAAGCGACACACATCTATGAAAGCTTTATAATGCTATGAGGTTTGTTTAGTTGTTATTCCAAGAGACCCCTGGAACACCTACAAATGCCTCGGACAGGTAAACTTTATACATGTTTCCTTTCTGACGAGATACACCCGTTCATGTCCCGTATTGATTCTGATGGATTAATTATGGTTAGGAAATCACTCATCTTGTTTGGGGTTTTGCCATTCCCACTTCTCAGAACTGTAGTTAGTTCTGTAGGAAGTTTGGTGTTCATTACCTACAGAATATATATAAAGTCCTATTGTATTTCTGCAGTCCTATGCAACCAGTACCAGTTATTTACCAGTTTTTGTGCTACCGGTTTTTCTGGCACTTTAATTAAATATTAATATAATAACATATTAAAATGGAAGGTAGCCATGCCAAAATAGTTGACGATTTTCCATTAAAACAGGAGAAAACACCTGTCACTGTCACAACAAGACAACATGAACCGCATGAAGTGTGATCTGCTATTGATTATTGTAACTCACCAAAATACACTCCTCCAAGTCCATTTTCTCCATATCATGACAATTCTGAAAAGTGTGTGAAAAACAAATAAATTCAGTAGACTCTATATTAAAACATTTCATTCAGCCTTTAAGGTGCTGTCCATGTGTTAGATGTCACTATGAGAGTGTGTACATGTGTATGTGGTAGAAGTCACTGTATGAGTGTGTGTAAATGTGTATGTAGTAGATGTCACTATGAGTGTGTGTACATGTGTATGTGGTAGAAGTCACTGTATGAGTGTGTGTACATGTGTATGTGGTTAATGACACTGTATAAGTGTGTGTACATGTCCATGTTGTAGATGTCACTACGAGAGTGTGTACATGGGGATGTGGTAGATGTCACTGTATGAGTGTGTGTACATGTCCATGTGATAGATGTCACTATAAGAGTGTGTACATGTGTATGTGGTAGATGACACTGCATAAGTGTGTTTACATGTCCATGTGTTAGATGTCACTGTGTATGTGTGTTTCCTTGTGTGTGGTAAATGTCACTATGAGAGTGTGTACTTGATGTCATTGTATGAGTGTGTGTACATCTGTGCATGGTAGATATTTCTTTGGGAGTGTGTACATGTTGATGTGGTAGATGTCACTATGAGTGTGTGTACATGTGTATGCTCTTAAATCCACTCACTCTGGCCAGAACAGTAAAACCAGCATCAGTCACATGAGAGCAGCGGGCCGCCTCCAGGATCCTAACCAATTACAAAAAAAAAAAAAAAAAAAAAAAACATCAAAGAAAATTATCGAGAATGTGGTGTGTGAGATGAGAATGTGTATTAGGGGTGTGTAAAGCCTTACTTTAGCCGCTGGCAGTTGAGGCCGAGTGCAGTAAGAGAGGCGTCAGTGATGTTGCTGCAGCCAGACACACACACCATCTGCAGCTTGTGGCAACCGCGGCACAAACTCACTAAACCCTCGTCTGTTATCTGCTATAAAATAGAGACAGAATTTCAAGTTTTAAATGAATGAATTTTTAATTCGCTCATATTTTGCATCAGCTCATTACTGTTTTCTTCTCATTATGTTAATTAAAATCAAGTGCTGCAGCAAATTTATGCTCATAAAAAAAAAAAAAAAAAAAAACCCCAACTGATTTGAAACCTACATCCTAAGCACAGCTGAGAATTTTGTCTGCTTTCTTAATGTTGGTGTAATGACTATGATCATTGTGCAGAGTACAGTAATAACTCTACTGATGGTCCAAGTGTGTGATTTTTAAATGGAGCTCACATTCAGGGGCAGCACCACAGATTTTCTTTTGCTGGTGCTTTGGGGTACCTTGACTTTTCAGCAAGGGTGTTCTAAAATTTAGGGTTAGCTAACGTGTTAGTCACCACAGTTTAATTTTTAACTGCAACACCCATAACACACATACACATATGCAGTACCCTTTGCCAGTTTGAATTTTGTGATAAATGTCTCAGATACTGTACAGAAGGAAAAGTGTGCGAGATTCGCTTATCACTGTTAGTTTGAATTTTGGGATGATGGAGTCTACCACTAACTTGGGGTAGATTACTATTATTATACATCTAAAGTAATTTATGTTAATAAATTATTATTATTATTATTAATAATAATAATAATAATGTAGCTTGAGGACCTCCACACCTACAATAACAGTAAGACAGGAAAAATGCTATAATTATTACCCTCTAACTCAGAACTGAAACAAAACGGACCTGTTATACTCTGATATTCTTTTCTGTCATGTATTATTGTATGTTTCTGTTTTGATATTGTATGTTTATTATACCTGTTCTTCAGCGGAAATGTAATATCCATGAAGATGCAGTAAAAATGCCCTCTGTGCAATATTCCCCCACCCATAGGGCAATTAACACAGCCTTACTGTGCAGGATTGCATGTTGATTGTCACGAGCTCAGGACAGTGCTTCTGAAGGTGCTTCAGTGCAGCATCATCCAACTGAAAAACACACACATCTACTCATACAACAAACAAAAAAAAAAAACCCACAAAGACACTGACAGGTGACGTGAATAACATTATCCCATTACAATGGCATCACCAATGGGGTAGGATACATTAGACTGTAAAACAAGTGGTTCTCAAACCTTATAGAAGCAGGAAAAATATATTTTTTTTAAATTGTTTTTTTTGATGACTAGACGACTGAGTCAGAGCACCTCCATAACAGCAGATCTTGTGGAGTATATTCTGGGAGCCTTGTGTACTTATGACCCTGTTGCTAGTTTACTGGTTGTCTTCCTTGAACCACTTTTAGCAGGTGCAGTGCGTTGGTGGTGAAGCCTAGTCTGTCTGGTCCGATCCCACAGCAGATCCATAGAAGGATCTGCTGCTAACATCTTGATGCCAGACACCACAGAACACATTTAGAGGTCTTGTGGAGTCCATGACTCAGTGTGTAAGAGCTGTTTTAGAAGCTCTTTAGGCAGGCAGCTGTAATGTTATGGCTGATCGGTGTATGTAGGTAGCATTGTACAGTGTGCCTTTCCTGTGTGTGTGTGTGTGTGTATACCTGTGTGCAGCCTCTGAGGAACAGTGCTTTAAGGCCGTTGCAGCCACGGCTGAGTGCCTCCATGCCATCACGTGTGATCTGATCACACCAGGACAGGTTCAGATTCTCTATCATGCGGCACCCCTCACTGAAAAGCAAAAAATCAATGATTTGAAACAAGAACACCACAGACACGGGCGCACACGCATGCACACAGGCGCACACACAGGCACAAATTATTTTAGCTCCAAGAGTAAACATATTTAAAACCTGCATCTAAATTTAACTGCAATGTACTACTATCATTTTTCAGGGACATCATACAAAGACATAAAGGAATTAAAAAAAATAACTCATGCACACCATCTCTTCTTAGTCACATTAAGCCCAAATGGCAAAAGTTTTTTTAAGGTCACTGAACATTTGATGCGGTGTTGTAGATTTCCTCAATTTTCAGAAGATGCATACATTATTATATTGAAATGCAATGCTTTTATCTATGCCCATGATTGTCCGTTAAATTAGATTTAAGACCCATAAGGACCTTCACATTTTTATTTAAGGCCAGGCAACTATTAAGAAGGGGTGAGGTATTCCTTAATAATCTTTTACAGAAATCCCGAACAGGAGCTTGATTAGGCATTGGGTTTTTAGTTATTCTTGCAAAAGTGTAGCTTAAGTGGTTCCCAAAAGACTGTGAAAAGAAACACCTTCTACATTATCCCTGAGCTGTAAAATACAACAAAGCTGTAATCTTAGGCAATTTTAGACACTGTGACCAACAAACTGCATCAAATAAAGAATAGAAATAGAAATGGTGAACATTTTTAATCACTGCAGTTTTTATGGTTTTTGGGTTAAATAATGTCTAAATACACTTGTAAGCATTGAAATAAACGAGGGTTGTTCAGTGGACATAAAACCAAGTCCAATGAAGTTGGGACGTTGTGCAAAACATAAATAAATAAATAACAGAATACGATGATTTGCAAATCCGTTTCAACCTATATTAAACTGAATACACTACAAAGACAAGGTATTTAATGTTCAAACGGATAAACTTTATTGTTTTTGCAAATATTCACTCATTTTAAATTTGATGCCTGCAACACATCCCAAAAAAGTAAGGGTTAAAAAAAGACTGGGAAAGTTGAGGAATGCTCAAAAAACACCTGTTCCACATTCCACAGGTGAACAGGTTCATTGGAAACAGGCGAGTGTCATGACTGGGTATGAAGGGAACGTCCCCGAAAAGGCTCAGTCGTTCACAAGCAAGGATGGGGCGAGGTTCACCACTTTGTGAACAACTGCTTGAGCAAATGGTCCAACAGTTTAAGAACAACATTTCTCAACATACATTTGCAAGGAATTTAGGGATTTCATCATCTACAGTCCATAATATCATCAAAAAATTCAGAGAATCTGGAGAAATCCCTGCAAGTATGCTGCAAGGCCGAAAAACAACACTGAATGCTCGTGACCTTCGATCCCTCAGATAGCACTGAATTAAAAACCAGTATCATTTTGTAACGGATGTTACCACATAGGCTCAGGTGCACTTCGGAAAATCATTGTCAGTGAACACATTTCGTTGCTCCATCTAAAAGTGCAAAGTGAAAGCCATATATCAACAACACCCTGAAACGGCACTGGCTTTTCTGAGATGGACTGACACAAAGTGGAAGTGTCCCCTGTGGTCTGAAGAGTCCACATTTCCAAATGCTTTAGGAAATCATGGACGTAATGTCCTCTGGGCCAAAGAGGAAAAGGACTGTCTGGATTGGATTTCAACGCAAAGTTCAAAAGCCAGCATCTCTGATGGTATGGGGGTGTGTTAGGGCCCGTGGCATGGGTAACTTGCACATCTGTGAAGGCACCATTAATAATAAAAGGTACATACAGGTTTTGGAGCAACATAATGGACAGAAACCATGAATTAGATTACAGACTTTAATTAATTATCTGGCTACTTTTCATTTTACTTGTTCCCTTTTGAGTGTGGTTCCTCTTAAGGTTGCTTCCTCTTGTCATCTCAGGGAGTTTTTCCTTGCCATTGTCCCCACCGGCTTGCTCATTAGGGATAAAGTTTCTATAAATGTATAAAGTGTTCTGTTATTTCTGTAAAGCTGCTTTGGGACAATGTCCAGTGTTAAAAGCGCTATACAAATAAAATTAAATTGAAATAAATTGAATATGCTGCCATCCAAGCAGCATCTTTTTCAGGGATGCCCCTGCTTATTTCAGCAAGACAATACCAAGCCACATTCGGCACGTGTTACAACAGCATGGCTTCATAGTAGGAGGTCTGCAGTCCAGATAAAATACGACTACGGAGACCCCGGACTGTTGAGCAACTGTTGTACATCAAGCAAGAATAGGAAAGAATTCCACCTACAAAGCTTCAAATATTAATGTCCTCAGTTCCCAAACGCTTACTGAGTGTTGTTAAAAGGAAAGGTGATGCAACACAGTGGTAAACATGCCCTGTCCCAATTTTTTTGGAACGTGTTGCAGGCATGAAGTTCAAAATGAGTGAATAATTGTAAAAACACAATAAAAATTTATCTGTTTGAACATTAAATATCTTGTCTTTGTGGTGTATTCAATTGAACATGGGTTGAAAAGGATTTGTAAATTACTGTATTGTGTTTATTTATGTTTTACCCAACGTCCCATCTTCATTGGAATTGAGAAACAGAATGAAATGGTCTCTAAGAAATGGTCCTCTCAGGCTAAATATAATATGTAATTTAACTAGACTAGTGTGTTATTAGCTATTACTGAATAAACAGATACAGATTAAAAAAAAAAAAAATCATCACTTTCCAAGGTAATGGACTATTCCTGTCTTTCAGTAATAGCTCTGTTAAGACAAGTCTGGACAACAGTACATGCATAACTGAGTAAATTATTATTATTATTATTTTTTTTTATGAGGCCGCTCGTAATTAAACTCAAAATTGATTATTGGTATGGTAAAGAGGTCCTGTTTCACACAGGTACACCTGTAGCATACATGGACACACAGAATTATCAAAAACTGGGACATTGAGACACTGTTACCCATGCTCTTGTGTAATCTGGTGTGTAGACAGGGAGTTATGACCCATGCTGCAGTGATGCCCGTGTTATCTTTTGGCTCTGCCTTTTAGTTCTGCTATCAGTGCTAGAGCTGCCAGTGTCCTCATTTGCACTCTGATCACAGTGTAAACCAATTAAAACCACTATAATTTATTGTCTCTATCGACCTATACATGTATGTTTGCTGCCCTCGTGCTGCCCTCTAGCCCTGAGGAATTCATTTGTGACACACTTTCTGCCCTTGTGCATGGTCCCACATGGACACCCTAAAGATCTGAACATCCCAAAACAGTTTATGGCCAATTCTCACCTCAACACACACACATTTTAGCAGCTAAACTGTTTTCTTCACAAACCCCAGCTTGTTAGGAATCTTGATATTATACCACTATCTGGTGTAATTCAGAAGAGGAGGAATTCTGTTTGAAATCTCAAGAGTTTTCTTTGTTCCCGTCTCCATCTTGTTCAGTGGGAACTGTTCTGTAAAGATGCTTCATGAACATTTCTGTTGAAATCAGTGCTTACAAACCAAATTTGACTGAAATCTAGCTCCATTTAGCTCTGCATCTAAAAGCTACCTATTATCTATTTTTTTTTCTTTGCACATTTATGAAAATACAGATGCTGAAAGACAGACCAATTTGTAAATGTAAACAAGTTTAAGCCTTACACTTATTCGCTGGTTTACCGGTTGTCCTTCCTGGACCACTTTTGTTAGGTACTAAATTAATATATACTATATAATTAAGCAATAATACACAAGAGGGAGTGCTATATTGTGAGATATTGGCATTGGTATGCTGCAGGCCGCAGGCACGATATAGCATGACCCTCGAGTGTATTATTTCGATTATACCACAGTTCCGTTATCAGCGTTTATTGATGGATTTTAGGATAAAGAGGATGGAAAAATACGATCGGTTAGTTTATGAACATTCCGCAAGGTAATATAGTTACCGCTGCTAAAACATCTACCATTATATAAATGGGCATCGCCGCCATTCAATCTGAGGTGAACGTGTCCCCTTCACATTTCATAATTATTCGTATGAATAATTGTGTGTATGTGGCGGAGTGATATTTGGAGCGCTTCAGTCCCAGTGCCGTTATCGTGCAATAATGGCACTCATAGAACATCTCTTAGCCAATCAGATTGCAGGGTCGGAACTAACTGTGGTATAATATACGATATAATACATACTGGGAACTTTCCACACTTAATGTTTTGGAGATGCTCCGATTCGGACATTTCGCAAAAACAAATCACTTGGGTCCCTACATTTGCCCATTTTTCATGGTTCTGACACCAACTTCAAGAACTGACTGTTCACTGGATGCCTAATATATCACACCCTGTAACAGGTACCACTGTAACAAGATAATCAATGTTATGTACCTGTCACCTGTCAGTGGTTTTAAGGTTATAGCTAATCAGTGTATGTCTGTGTTGACATCTAGCTAACAAGCTTAAGCCCACCTTTACTTTCTGCCATGTCCTTTATAGTTTCATGGTACTGTGGACTACTTAAGATTGTGAAGGATACATACGTGCAAAACTTTCAGAATGTAAGCTGCATTTATTGGCTTTATTTGATGTACATATGGAGCAATCTCTGGTCTTACAACCTTACATAATTCTGATACTTTTATCATTTTAAGTATAGTTTAGTGAACGCCCGGGGAACTGAGGCAAAATAAATGGAGACTTTATGAGCAGAACCTGGTGAGAGGGCATTTTGTGATCTGGCACCAGATAATAATAAAAAAAAAAGGAACAAAGCTGTTAAAAAGAGCCATTACATACTTACAACTTCAAATTAAACCAAGACTTCTACTGTAAACCTCACATCCTTTATATCCCTCATCCTTTGCAATGCAAGTGGATCACGTGCACTATTAAGATGGTAATGAGAGGGTATTGTGGGTGGATGAGAACATGCTGCAGAGGGATACATCTTCTTCCTAAGTTTTAATATTCGCATAGTCATAAGAGAACAGATATTTAGTTCACCATAAGGGAAAGTACTATTGTCTTTAATGTGGCATAATCAAGTAACATTTTTCCACTGCAATTAAACTTTCCTCCTCTCAACGTGCTAGATTTTTATCCTTTACTGCTTTAAACCTTTGATTTGTTGAGTTTTGGATTAGATATTTTTAAGATCAGACATGTCACTTTTTATTCATTTCTTCACATACTAAAAGTCAAGGCACTGACTCTACAAGACCTCTAAAGGTGCATCTTGATATCTGGCACTAAAAACTTTTATCAGTATTATTATTAGCAGTATATTATTATCAGTAGCAGTAGGTAGGGCTATCATCATTTCATCATTACTAGGCTATTGTTATAACTGCCAGTAGCATCAGACTTCTAATGTGA
>JAOVVF010000029.1:9843655-9868743 GCA_028565595.1 Duopalatinus emarginatus | reverse complement strand
AGCCTAGCAGTTACGTGACATTGCGTCACAGGCTCAAAATACTGTATTGGTAAATTTGAAATGAAACTGTGTGTTTGCTTTATTGTAATAACCTTGAGGTGAAGGACGTACACACAACAGGTTGGTAGTCAGGACTTTTTACTTTACATTGAACAACTTGCCAAACATGCCATTAACACACCTACACGCGCCACACGCGCTCTTCTTCACTCCCTGCGGCCTTAATCTCTCTACCGCCACCAACAGGTCACTTCACAACATGACATTCCCCTCATCCTAGCCCACTGTGGGCGCGCCCCACCGTTTAAGAACCACTGCTCTATAGCATCAAACCAGATAGATCAGCCTTCACACCCAAGCACATGAGAGAACTTGAACTTGTCCATGATCCCATTGTTAGTTCACCAGTTGTCCTGCCTTGGACCACTTTTGGTAGGTATATACCACTGCACACTGAAAACATCCCACATGACCTGATGCTTTGGAGATGCTTTGATCCAGTTCCAGTCACAAGTTCCTCAGATCCCTACATTTGCCCATTTTTCTTGTTTCCAACACCAACAGAACCAAAGAACTGACTGCTCATTTGCTGCCTAACATATCATGCCATGTGTACCATTGTAACAAGATAATCAATGTTATTTATGTCACCTCTCAGTGCTTTTGTGGCTTTGATGTTACAGCTGATCAGTGTATTTTTTTTCTCATTAAGAGTGGAAAAAGTGCATAATTAATATAGTGAGTTCAGTATTTGAATACTGAAACGTTTACCCAACTTCAGGCACATCCCCAATGCTAAAAAATGTAAAAGGAGCCACCTTACTGCCTCAGTCCTTTGCAAGGTTTCGTATTTAGTGAATATTTGTGAGTCATGATTTCTATTCACTCTCAGTTCAAGAAGTTCCTGTTCCTGTGTTGGCCTTGTCTACATGTTCCTGTACATTTTATTTTATAGTCGCCTATTATTGCAAGTTCTACCCTTTATAGGGTTCACAAAAAGCTTACTCACGCATGCACATTGCCATCTCTGACTCCCACACAAGTCTCTGGATAACTTAAATCCATTAACTCTTTCTTTCCAGTGCCTGAACCATAAGATCATTCTGTGATTAAAATTAGGATCATGTTCATGTGGGTAGTTTACTCGGTAAACATTCATTCAGCAGCAGGCGTGTGGGTTTCCGTCTCTAATTTTCCAGTCCATCAACTGTGTTTACAATCACACCATTAATGTTAAAGAAATTAGTCTGTCTTTTAGACTTTAAACAAAGACTGAAAGTACTTCAAATAATTTTTAATACATAAAATGTTATAAGGAATTTCAGTCTGCATGAAAGATGGGTTTAGATCTGGTGTTATCTGAGTCCAAATGCTTACGCTGTAAGGCTGATAACTGTAAGGCAGTTACAGTCAGTGTCTGAATCATCATAGTTATATAGACAGGTCCTCAAGTCTGGCCTCACATTCATGCTTACATCAGCAAGGTATGCAAATCATAGTAAAGAAACAGAAGCAGAATAAAAAGAACCATCACAGACAACAGATTACCAACTGCTTCACATATGGGCATAATGTATAAACCCTATATACCTTTAAGATGTTTGGACACATTTTCTCTCACTATACATATTATTGAAATATGTAGAGAATAAGCAACGAATACACAAATAAAAACTACATAATCACCACTGGATTAAAATCCATTTCTCACTGGCTGGGAAAAGGATTCTGGGATTGGTCTCTCCATTTTCAGCTGGCTTAAAAGCAAACTTTAAGACACTTTAGCATGAACTTTTTGGAGATATGTGTGTGGAATCATGTGCACAAGTACAAAGTGAAAGGGGTCTTAAATTATAGAAAATGAAACTGGACCTTTGCACATAAAGTTTGTTGCCTGAGATTCCCTGCATAAGCAGCTAAATGACTAAATGTTCAACTATTAGCAATTATTTGTATTGCCATAATTAGGACTATTAGAAGCTGTTATGTTTTGTTTCAGTGTCGCTTCATGTAAGCACTTCTGACTTCGCCGTGGACTCTGAAACAGAGGCGTGCACATGTCTGTACTATTATCATCATCATCATCAAGACCGCTCCTCCCACATTGTTTCCAATCCTCCAAACGCTCTACAATGTTATTTTTTTTATTACACCTCTAACAAACCTAGCTGTTCATATTTCCCAAAACAGGAACAAATTTTAAGTGACTCTAAAGATCTAAAAAAAGATCTAATGTGGTAAACACAGTACAAGTAACCTGTATGTAACCATTGTTTATTAACGTGGCCCTCCATTGTCATCCAGACTTTATATCAGATGCCCTGTATTAAAGTAAACACTCCAAATTACCACATTTTTTCAACCTCTATGCCCACCTCTACTCTCAACAGAGGAAACACTTATTTGCCTTTAAATATAATTCTTAACGTTTTTAACCATGTTGTCATTTCACTAACCAGACAAAACTTCCCTTTCTGACTCCCCTACATCTGTAGCTAGTCTCGTCATTGTAAACTGATTTAAATAACCTACTGATAACTGAAAAATAACCTACATGAATACACAACAGAGTAACAGAAGGCAAGCTATTACATGTAACTCTGTTACATTCCCCCATCACAATGTTGACAAAACCTGGTTTGAGATCATTTGTAAAGATCTCAAAAAGAAAGTTTTTTTTCTTTGTTTTTCATATTCACTATAAAATTTCATACTCACTATAAACTTACATATACAAGGTTAATTCAAAATTAATATTTGCTAAGAAAAATTAAATTGCATTTGGTTTATTTAATTTGATTTCCCCTGCCTTTTTCTGTTTATTGAACTGTTTAAATTGTATTACTTTTATTTATTTTGCATCTGACAAAGATACTACACATTAACATACTGTAATACTATACTACAAAATACTATAATATTTGATAATTAGTTTAATCACAAATGGAAACATATGGAAGTTAATTTCAGCTATATTAGAACAGAAAGTTCTAATATTTATTCGGTTTATTTATAGTTCGGTTTATTTAGGAATGTGTCACCACACTCTATATGATGTATGGGAAATTACCCATCAGCACCTTGTATACATAGGCAGACTTGGTAGGAATCCTCTACAAAACTGCCCTAGGTATAAACAAAGTTAGACATTGCAGAAGTTAATATTTACGCCATAGCCTCAGTTTTGATTAAACATTCACCTTGGAGTCCCCTAAAGCTAAACCAATGTTCACCAGACTCATATTATAACTCAGCAAAGGTTACGAACACTGTTAATGGAAATCCGGACTCCAATCCCATCCACTTCTATTAATTCATTCAGAAAGTCATCAACATACTTTTAAGGCACTAATTTATTCATTCTTAAAAGACATTTAAATATCTAGATCCTCTTAATTCCCCTATCTGACTTCAAAAGCTGGAAAATTCAGAGGTCTTAATGAAGGCATCACAGAGTTAGAAGTTAATTAAATAAAGTGGCAGTGCAGTGTACCATGAGATTAGACCACTAGCTGAGATTATACGTTATGTACAGTAGATATTATCTGATAAACAGAGTTTTTGCTGTTTCATTTATCAAAAGGTGTATTTGCCTTTACCCCAAAGCACTCTATAGCAAACAGAGCAAACTGCAAAACAGACAGAAAGGGACCTAAACAGACATTAGGGCTGGGCAACAGAACCATGCAGTCAGATAACAGCACTGACTAACATATACTGATGACAAAAGTTCATTTTAATGATTCAAATTTAATATTTATATTTTAGTACTATAAAAAGACAATAGAATTTCAGCAAAGATTACATAATAGAAGGTATAATTATATGCAGTCCAATTTGTCTACTATTTCCTACTCTAAAGCAACTATAGGATTATTCATTTTTATTTCTATACAATTCTTAAATTTATTCAGGTTTTACATTATTATTCTATTGGCTGATCATTTTGCTGCTTTCTATTAATTAACAATTAAAACAAACAAAATTATCTGCCAGTACAAAAAGACTGTTTATAATGTCCAGACATATATAGTGGGTGATCACTGCAAACCACATGGGTTGGACAATGATATGATTTGACTGTGGACTTCTGGGTTTTATAGGTTTTAAACTGTGTAGCTTTTGAAATGTGTTGAAAATATGAACGGGAGATTGAGTGGGTAGACACTGGGTGGGTGCAGGGCTTTAATAGATTACTGTGATTATACACAAGAAAATCTCTCGCTCTAACAAGCAGTAAAATAAAACCTATACCATAACCATAAACCATAAACACTTTCAGTAGTTTCAGTAGTCAGTATTTTGGGGCAGCCGTAGGCTTGTGATTAAGCAACCTGCCTTGGGAGTCAAAGTAAATTCTAATACACACTAAAATGTATCCTCACTTTAAGCATGTTAGTTGGTTAGCCTGGTAGCCTTTTAGAAACCAGTCACTGACCTCAATGCCTTAAGTGCATGGTTGGTGATGGACACACAGGAGGTAAGGTCGAGGTGGCGGAGTTTGGAGCAGAACTTGCTGAGGCTGATGCAGGTGGAATCTGTGATCTTAGTGCAGCCATTCAGATTCAGGTGCTCTATGTTACGACAATTCTGTGCAAAAGTCCTGCCAAAGATAACCAGAAGACCTTCAGCACTGGAGCAATGAACTCTATGAATCAATTCTATGTTGGTGTCAACCCAGCAAATTACGTTGTTCATGTTAATATTGTAAATCAGTGGGATCGTTTAATATTGTAGGGCAATCGCAACAAGTTTAACCAGACATGCACTTCGTTATCTTTGTTATTTAGGTGCTTAGTCAAGAAAATTGTAATTGAGAGTGAAGCTTACTTCATAGAAGCATCGCCTACACTGAGACAACCTCTTAAACTCAGCTGTCTCAGAAAGCCACCACATCTCTTTGAAATATTCTCCACCACACGACCCTAAAAAAAACAGAGATAGAAACAAGGACAAGGAAAAAGACAGAAGAAATGTGTGAAAGATGAGGGATGGCAGAAGCAAAGCTTCCTGACCCAGTATGAATCCTCCACACACACACACACACACAAACACACACACACGATTACCATAATTAATCAACGGCTATACAGATATTCCTACGTAATTCCTATGTAATGTATTCCTATCAGCCATAACATTAACACAGCTGCCAAAACAGCGCTGACTAGTCGAGGCATGGACTTTACATGACCTCATGTAAAGTGCATGACCGCATGATAATGTGCTGTGGTCTCTGGAAACAAGACGTAAACAGCAGATCCTTCTTTAGGTCTTCTGTGGGATTGGACCACATGGTCCAGCTTTCACACCCCCCCCCTTCCCCCCATAACCCTGTTGCTGGTTGCCCTTAGTAAATGTTAACCACTTTATATTAGGACACACCCAACAAGACCTGAGATGATCTGGTTTTTAATGTTAAGGCTGATCAGTATGTACCAACAAATATGCACTCACACACAGACTCAGACTGAATTGCACATAGTAACTAATGGCTCCGGTTCACCAGCTCACCTCAATATCTGTTTGGAAGTTGAAGAGATCAATCTTCTGCCAGTTGCTTCCGTCCAGTGCTAGAACATTCCATGCCTGCATATTTTCAGGAAAATGCAGAACAGATTTTCTCAGTATTTCAAGGACATGCCACTTAACCTAGGGAGACACACCTTAACGAAGGACATACCTTGGATACCTGGGCACACCTACACAGTGTAACCACATCTAGGTAGGAGAAAATCCTGAGGAAAAAGAGGCAAGATAATATGTAATATAAGAGATCACAATAAAACGCAATGCCTGGTAAAGGTCAGGTTGGACAGCGGTTTAGGTTAAACTTACCTGAGCAGGAGCTCTTTGGGAAGCTTTTTGTTGATCGGGGCTTCATCGCTGTTTGAGAACACCTGTGAGAAGGTATAAGCATGGAAACCTACCATTAATCATAAATGCATGATTTCATGAGAAACAGCCCTAAGCCAAGCTCAGCAAAGCTTTCTTAGATAAGTACACACCTGGACACAATATTTAGTTAATATACATGGTATCAACATCAAGGTCTGAAGAAAATCGCACCAATAATTTCATTGAATTTAAAATATTTTTGCGTCTAAATAAGATATAAATATGCTCAACCAACTGAAACGCCCAGCTTTTCACTTTATATCCACTTCCAACAGTTTGTACTAATTAACTGTATTATTCTCAACTGATATCTGTTTTGACATCCTTCATGACTACTCACCATATCATGCTCTGCCTTCATCCAATCAGTTCTAAAGTCTAAGATGACACTGACTAAACATCTTTGTTTTCATATTACAGGATTCACTTATAGTCTGTTCTTAACATCCTGTACATTAAAGTGCTATAAAAATGTATTCAGGTGAGCCTATGCAAAATACACAGCCTATGCAAAATACATAGGTGGCTCCATAATTGTATGGAATTTGTTTAGCTGGCAGCCCATGGGACCCGTGGTATGTCTACAAACATCTCTGACAGGTGAACACTATGTGTGCGTACTTTCTGACAAGTTACACCTGTTTATGTCCTGCAATAATTTGGAGAGGTTTTGCCGCTTCCAAGGACAATGAATCGTCACACACGTCTAGAGACACGACAAAATGGTTAGAGGCACACTCGTCCGAGTTTGGGGTTTTGCCATTGCTAAGTCACCATATTTCTAACACATCGAGGATGCCATGCAATGCACTCTGGTGCACAGAAATCCTCGGAATACAGGACAGAATTGTGGAACGTTTAGGAAATATGATGTTCATTGCCTACATAGTGTCTCCACAAGCTTGTGAAGTCTATGCCCCATGGAGGGACCTAATAAGTACCAACTTTTTTTTTCAGTGTAATTATATTTTTGTAGAAAATTCTAAAGACATGCATACATACTTTTTTCCCCAGAAAGACCCAGGAATGCACATTTGTGCACTTGACACACCTTTTATATATCAGATCTGGAGACAGAGAGCATCAAGGTAAAACTTCTTGCTTTTGGCCCTATGTCCCTAGGGAGGCACCAATCTGGTGCGTTTCTGGTTAAAAAAATAGTACATAACATTGCATTTATGTTACATTTATAGCATTTGGCATTTGACATACATTTATCTCATTATACAACTGGGCAGTTTAGAGCAAAGGCTTTGCTCAAGGGCCCAGCAGTGGCAGTTTGGTGGTCATGGGATTTGAACTCACAACCTTATGATCATAAGTCCAACAAATGATTTAACATATGTATCAAACCAATTCAATGACGTGAGTGTTTGCAATGTTGACTGGCACAAAATAAAATCCTGCACTGAACGATCATTCGTAAATCCTGTCACCATTGCACACCTACTGTTTAACATGCAGAAAATCAGTCTAAGGATGTCAGTACAGGGTCAGCACCAACCATCTACTGATACTAGAGCCCTGATATAAATATTGTATTGGGGAAATAAGTGAAATTTCTGCATTGCTGTCATTTTTAAGCAGTTTTTCCCTAATGTTTTGAATTGTTGGTCTGATACATCACACATATCATATGCAACCTGGAATTCATCAGGTTAAAAATGAGATTCTGGCTTTATTGGCCAGCAACATTAGTACATACAAGGAATCCGAGTCCTGTTTCTGCTTATAGATATTACATTACATATAATATGATACAATAAGATATGTAATTGCACGAATTGCTAAAAGGACTGATTATAAAAAGGTCAGTGAAGACATTTCTTTACAGAAAAAGAAATCCTGCATTAGAGGAGATAAATACTGCACAGAAATGTTACTGAATCTTGAGCACAAACCACAATGCTGAGAGTGACAGTCATCATGTCTGTGAAGCAACAAAGATACAGAAATCATAGAGGATGAAGACTTTTGCAATCATCTGTATGCGACATCTGTCAGATGGAATGTTGAAACAGTAAGATACAGAGGATGTACTGAACAGCAGGCTATGGCTCTATAACTTCTTATGCAATGGACTATATGTTACTGGTAATAATAACTTATACACTATATATAGTGTGTTATACCTCACATATGAATGTATGCTGAATGAACCGCCCCTGAATCTGCATAATCCTGGGATAAAAAATAAGACAGGCTAAAGGCATATAATTTGGCCAGCTAGATAAAAATGGACATGAAGGACATTCTCAACCAATACTGATTCCAACAGTTTGTGCAAAATAAGTGCATTGTTCTCAACTGACCATTCTGTCATGACATCATTCATAACACATATCATGTTCTGCCTTCATCCAAACAACCCTAAAGTATAAGATGACACTGGCAAAACATCTCTGTAGACTTATAAGAGGATTTTTGCATAGTCTGCTCTTGATATCTAATATACTGAAAAAAACAGGTACAAAATAAATAGAATGGTGGTGGCATCAAAACAGAATGGGGTTTGTTTAGCTGGCATTCCATGGGACCCCTGGTACATCTACAAATGTCTTGATACAAATATGAACGATACGTGCGCCTCCTTACTGATAAGTTACACCCATCCATGTCCTGCATTCATTTTGATGCGTTTGGCCTCTTTCAACAGGACAATGCAGGTCCACACATATACAGAGATCTAAAGCTAAATCATGGTTAGAGGAGTTTGCCATTCAAACCCAAGTCACCAGATCTCAACGTAATCAAAGACATTTGGGAGGCCTTGCAAAGCGCTGTGGAACACACAAATCCTACACCTCGAAATAAAACAGAATTGTGGACCTTTCCGCCGGAAGTATGGTGTTTATTTCCACAAGCTTGGAGTCCATGCCCCGTGAGGGACCTACCAAGTATTAGACTGGGGTTATTACAGGACACATCATATTTGTAATAAGTCCATGGGAGTTTGTGGTTTTGCATAAGGAATTAAACAGTAGGCTATGACTCTATAACCCATTATGCAATACACTATATGTGATGACTTATGGACTATCTATAGTGTGTTATACTTTACATATAAATGCATTCCAAATGAACCCCCACACACCACACACACCATCAGAGGTGGCATAGCTACAGTTTTGACACACTCTTCAGTACAGCAGTGTGCTGGAGTCTTTATAGGACACAGAATATCAGAATAGGACACAGAATATCAGCTCGATCTGGACGGCACCAAGAGCGCGAGACGATCCAGAGAGCAGGATTCAGGCCTTAACCGGATTCCCGACTGTATAAAACAACACCAACAACCGACTAACCGTCATGACACGGGTCCAGACCACGCAAGGCTCTCACGCCCACACGTATACACACGCACACGCAAATGCACAGAAAACACACGCCCTTTCATATACACACACGCACGGTCACGCACATGCAAATGCCCAGAACATACGCCCTCACTTACACGCGCACACATTCGTTCACGCACGCACACACACGTATGTGCAAATGGCCAGAAAACATATACCCTCACATACACGCGCACATTATCGTTCACGCGCGCGCACACACACGTATGTGCAAATACCCTGAAAACATACGCCCTCTTATACACACACGTTCGGCCACGCACACGCAGACGTACACGTTCACGCAGCCGCCCATCGCCCTTGTCCGTTTCCCCACGCTTAATAAAAGTGGCCTGACATCACGTCGAGTCTGCGTTACCTCGAATCTGCCCTTGGTGATGCTGTTCATCTCCGCCGCGATGTCAACAATAATACCGAGTCTGGGGGACGAGCAGCCGAGTGGATTTATTTTTGTTTGTTTATTTATTAATTAGGCTCTTGAGCGTGTCTTTTCCAGGACGGAGAGCCGCCACGTGTGTGTGTGCGTGTGTGTCGGAGACCGGAGGAGTCCGGGGCTGGGCGCCGTCCGCGCGTTCCGCCGCCAACCATATCCCAGTCCAAATAACAATAATAACATGGACGAAGCAGACCGCTGCTGCTGCTGCTGTTGCTGTTGCTGCGCTATAACCTCACTTCCGCCTCACGAGTCGCTTGCCCTGACTACATTTCCGCTCGGGCTCGAGCTCAAACAGCAAGGTCTGCAATGCAGGATTTAATGTTCAACTACATTAATAAAGTCTGTCTAGTAAATTCCAAACAGCTGTACATCAACCAGGCTTCACGTTCAAGGCGTCTTCACTCCATCCAGCCCAGGAGTTTATAACCAGTCACTTCTAACACGGCATTGGTGAACGGCGCCGTGACGTCATTTATGCGGGAAAAACACGCGTGGCTGATTGTTTTGATAACGTCGCCATGCTGTGTGCACTCACATTCATGCCTAGAACAACACAGTTATGTGAAGACATGGTTGGCCTGTAGTATACACTAAGAGAAATCGTTCATATCCACATTTACTCAACACTTCTCTGCTTCATGTAGCAGCTCGTGTCAGATATAAAACCCTGATGCTGTCATACAAAGCCAAAAACAGTCCAGCTCCTCCTTACCTGATGATAATGGCTAAGGCCAGGTGCGTACCTGGAGCCTTTCTTGCTTCAAGTGTAGCCCAAGGACACATGGGAAGCAAACATCCAGACTCTTCTCTGTCCTGACACCAAGGTGGTGGAATGAACTTCCCCTAGATGTGTGTACAGCAGAGTCACTTGCAGTCTTTAAACGCCAAGAACAGTGCGCATCCTTATATCCGCAGCACCCCAGAAGAAGTTGGGGTTAAAGGTGGCCTTGGTCATGTGCACTTCAGTGAAGTGAGTCTTGTTGGTCGTGGGGCTCAAACCTGTGAACGTCTAGTCCCAAGGCGGGTCCCTTAACCTCAAGCTTACAGCTGCCCCTTGGTAAAGCCGATGGACCTGTGTATAGAGACTCCAAAGAACCATTTCTTTGTAGTTCAGTTTATACAGTATGTGCCATTCAGATTAGTCAGCCAGGTTGAAATGTTATAGTCCCTTATACATCCAGAGCAGGGGAATGGCGCCAGGTTAAGGTTTGAATCCTCCTCTGTTTTATAACCTTCCAGATGTTTATTTAAGGTGTTACAGCACATACAGGACAGCTGATTATACATGCCAGTGGCAACAATAATTATCATTCCATGCAATCCACAGATTTCATATTCATCCACCCCAAATGTCAGTAGACCTCTCTCACAACAACTGTGTCAGCAGTTCACTGACACAGTTGCTAATGACACTACATTAACAAGCTAGCTAACTAGCGCTGGCAGCAATCAGAACATGTGTCAAGGGAATAGTTAAAACTCTCACTTTATAATACACTGAAGTTCCAGAAATACTAGGTAGGTCTTACACGGGTCCACAGTGTGTTGCAGGGCATCCCGGGTGTCTTTAATAACGTTGAGATCTGGTGACTTAGGTGTGAATAGCAAAACCAAAACTTAGATATATGTTACTTTAACCATAATGTGGCATCTCCAGACATGTGTGGTGATGCATTGTCCTGTTGGAAGAGGCCAAATTCATCAAAATGAATGCAGGAGATGTTTTTTAGATGGCAGCTATGGAATGCCAGCTAAACAAAACTTATAACATTATGGATATTTTCATGTGTATTTTTCAGAGCCCTTTTCAACAAAACAAAATTGTTTCAAATAATCGCCTATTAGAGATCTGAGCAATCCAAATTAAGTACCCTTCACTGCAGAGCCAAAAGTCCAGGAGGTGGAGGTGGAGACCTGATACAACACTACCTACCTATGCAGATGTGAACCAAAGTCCAGGGGATAGAGATAACTGTGTGTACTGGGCCAGCTGAGTGTATTGTTCAATGCTGTAGAGCATGTCATGGGTAAGGGAAAAGGGCTACAGTAGGAGGTCCAGTGCCACATCTGGTTATGGTTAATATACACCTGGTTTTACACTAAGTGGCAACATTTAGTGTCACATTTCATATTCCCATATTATGTTTTCAGCTGACTTCTTTTAAATGCTTAAGGTGTTGCCTTATGGTTCTTGTACCAGCATGAATAGGCTTATACACAATTTTGTACATAATACATGAGAATTAGTGAGATGAATGTAGCCTAATTACTCACAAAAGCAGGCACAAACAGCTTAGTAGGCTGTCTCACAGGGTTTGCTGATTTGTAGAAATGGTATATCGTGTTATCCTACCCAAAGACAACAGCAGGGGGCAGAAGAATGAGGAAATTCTGAACCTGTCAGAAGTAATTGCCCCTCTTGTGATACTACTGCCCTGGCTTTGTTTACCTGTATTTACATTTAGGTTTAATTTGTAATGTCAACAAATCATCTGATTAGATGTTGCTCTCTCTCTCTCTCTCTCTCTCTCTCTCTCTCTCTCTCTCTCTCTCTCTCTCTCAGTGTGTGTGTGTTAGCTTGAAATGACAATTCTGTATATCTATATGCAATGAGTAGGTTGTAGGTTTGTAGGTTTTGCATGTAGATCACTAGTGGCATGACCTGCATGTAACTGAGTGTCTGTTAGCTTTGATAATATGACAGACTTCTACTTCATTCCATACACACACACACACACACACACACACACACAGCTCTTTAAGCAAATATTATCTGAAGCTATTCAGACAGACCGTACTTGTATTGGCCTCTCTCCTGCCACTTACTAAAACACATTCTTTGTCTTGCCTTCTCTCTCTCTCTCTCTCTCTCTCTCTCTCTCTCTCTCTCTCTCTCTCTCTGTCTCAATAGCCCACACACACACACGCATAATTCTATTTTAGTGGGGTATTTCTTTCACTTGTATATTACTGCTGCTACATGACATTATACTTACACCTACTACTAACCATAACCCCACAAGGTTCATTTAGTTTCCAACCCAAAGCTGCCCTTTTTGTGCACATTAAATTCTCCAAATATCTCCACAAGATCAAAACTTGCCATATAATTATACAATTATATGGATAGCTGGTCGTCCCACCCCAACATACGTGCACCCATGCACATGTATCTGATTGCTGATAACATATAAATATACAGCTTTTTAGATTCCTATCTGATTACTGGGTTAGGATTAGGTGTAGTGACATGGGTGGCTTAATGCTTAGGTGTAGACATTGCAATATTTAGCCACCTATTCAAACATCAGGCTGTTAGAAGACTGTGTATAGGCTGTGTCTTGGTGGGAGTGTAACTGCAGTGGGAAAGCAGAAAGAAACCTCTTCCCATATCAAGAACCTGGATCATACAACTGCGTGGTGATGCGCCCTGGTGATGTTTCTCCTGCCACTTTTAGCTGTATGGGCAGCAGAGTTTGGACAGGCGCGCCCTGGTGACAGGACAAAGAAACCTAAATATGCCACAGCAAACTCACAGGCTGACTAAACATGGCCAATAGGGCGACGGGTTTCCTTAGTGAGGCGCACGGTCCACGGTGTGAGCGAGTCCCCCTCCCATCGCATCCTCCGCTTACTGCGAAGCGCCTCTGTTCTCCTGCGCTCTCACTCATGACGTATTTACTCACAGCACTGTGAGAGTTTTCACACAGGTCCTCCAGCAGCTCGGTAATGCACCTCTGCTCAGATAAACCGCCTTTTTCTCCTCAGAGACAGCGCCTTAGCTCTCTTCGTATCCTCAGCTAACCAGAAACCGGGCTGCGCCGTTTGGAGTGCGCAACGCGTGCGCCTTTTTCCAAAAGACTTTCATTTGCCCCACTATAAGGACTAGTGAGTCTGCGCTATGGGACCAGTGTGTGCCCGAGCCCTGGTGCTCTGGTCTCTTCTTGCATGCTTGGCTTGGTTAAATGTTGGCCTGGCCGGCGCAGATGGTAAGTTTGTCCATTTGAGATCATTACTTTTACGCATCACTAAAATGCGCACCAACACCTTAAGAGTTTATAATGATTTACAGGGTTCTGTCTTACAGAGACAATAACGTGCACATTTCACATATATGTCATTATGTAATTAATGCAACAAGGTTATTATAATCATTTATTAATTCTGTATTACCTTAAACATTTGTCAGTATTATCTGGATACAATGGATTTAAGAAAACCTAAGCATATATAATAGTAATGATAAGAACTAACTAAACTATCAATACATACTGTTGTGCTCCACTGATGAACCAAGCTATAAATTAGGCTTGAAACAGTTTTGGAGGTTTATCTGAAATTGCCATAAATTCTGCATCTCTAGCACACAATGGCTATTCTGTTGTAAGATCCAAAATAATTTGCTAGACAAGCATCATGAGAAATCCCTGAAGTGCTCCACCCCTACCTTTAGCAAGGATATTAGATCACATACAGCTGCTTCTGTTTGGTACGTGTTAAACTATTGTCCCAATGCAGGTTACATGCTTAGTTTCAAGACATTATGCTTGAGCCTGGCTAACATTCATTCATGACTGTTCTAATATATCATTCTAAGACCAAGCCAGGCAGGTTGGTGCAATTGCAGACTTTATTCAAGGTAAGAAACATGGTAAGAAATGTGCGGGTCAGTAATGGAGTATCCAGTGATGAACAACACAGAATTGAAAACAGTTAACAATACACTCTGCTCAGAAAACAACAATCAGAGCAAGTAAATGTGTTTCTTAAAAAGTCCGACATTATTTATGGTACTTTCAATGAGCTGAGGGTATTATACAGTTCACCAGGCTGAATATCCTAGTCCACTACAGTATGTTGATTCTATGCTTCAAGGATGATTATGAAGAAGTTTTATATTCGAACCGCTGGCCTGAAGAGGATGCAGTAATTGCATGGGAGCTGTGAGCAGTCATTTTGTTCCAGTGATTAATGACCTGTAAAAATGGTCAGTCTCTTAAGCCAGGGGTTTGATTTTTGACAGGCCAGCTGTAATTCGACACCTGCCAACAAATGGGAAAGTGGAAAGTGTGTAAAACTTTAGACACAGTGGGAACATAACTGTATAAATTTAACCTAACCTTTGGGTATAAAGCTGATTAGCTATAGCAAGAGGAGACATATACTGTAGCATACTTAGGTTTGTAATCCATTTAAGAACATGCATGGCAAAAACTAGGGGATGTCTTTTTCCCCTCAGGAAACTAGTTGTCAGATGCTGGGTCCTTCTATTTAGCCAGATGGATCTAGTCCCACTATAGTATGGTGACAATGTCAGTGGGTGGAATGATAAACTGAGTGTCTGTTGCCATGCTTAATGCATCCAGGATAGACCATCTAGCTTTCCATATGTACCCTGAGCAAAAGGTCGGAAGATTATATAAGAATTATATGGTCCAGCTACCTTGTCGTGAGTTTTCGTGAGTCTTTTGTTAAGCTTCTCCATCCATTTTGCCATGACTCTAGAGCTGGCTTGTTGGGTAGCAATCCCCTCACATTGTAATTACATCCTGTAGGAGTCAATTTTCTTGAGAAAAAGGCACATAGAACCTTTTTGGCCAGCTTACCATGCTGTTAAGACAGGACTGCTCCTAGTTGTACTCTACTTTTACAATGATAGGTTTTGTGGGATAAGGATTCTTGAGCTGAGGTGCTGTGGTAAACTCGGAGTCTACCATGACTGAAGCCGAGACTGTCTTTCCTTTTCAATAGAGCTGTCATAGTGTCACTTAGAAAAAGGGATATAAGACGGGCTGCCACTGCACTAAACCCTGAATTTAACTGTGTAAAATATTGTACATGCATGCTTCAGAACAAAAACATAATCCCTGAGGAGTTTTTATGGTAGAGGCAGTTTTCAGCTTTTACACGTGTAGTTTTCAAAACGTTTATGTAACACTTTGACATTATATACCCCTGTAGGGATGCTAAATGAATTGGAGTGTCATCTATGTAGGCTACCAAACTTGCCAGTTATGCCCCTGAGAACCTCATTAATGAATGCTTTAAAGACAGGGCATTAGAGAGCCCACACAGCATGCCCAGATGTAGTGGAAAATGCTGTTTTCCATTTGTCTCCCTCCTCTATACCCACCAGACTGTAGACACTGCATCGATTTAGTCTAGGTGAAATAAAGCCACAGTTGGAGTAAGGCAGGTGAGAAGTGACTGTCCACATTTTGCCTAGCAAGAGGAGTTAAATATGTGCCACAGCTAAAGTGCATTGTGAGGCCATGACCTCACAATGCACTGTATGACATTAAAAAGTTGCAACCAAGTCATCCTATCAGGAAACATTTACTCACTCCTAAAATCTAATATGATCACATCAATGTAACAGACAATAAATCACAGTGGCATTTAACAGCAAAGCAAAACAAATGACAAATCAGTTATGGTGCATCAGCTGACGATTGCTCAGTAGGAGAAGAGAGGCTGGTTGGAATTAACCACATGACTGTCATCTTCGTCATTCTCTTGTTTATAATTATTATTGTATATGGTATATGTTATGTTTTACTGTGGCCAAATGTTATAATATCTTTTACTTTAGGTCATATTACCTATCTCATATTGCCTGTATGTTATTTTGGATAATCTCCAATGGTTAAAAAAAAGATATTTCTAGTGAGATACTGTTTTGCAGTTAAATGTGTCATGACAGTAAGTAAGTGCACTGTGACCTCATTACAGTGGCTCCTCACTACTGTTATTTCAATCCTATGTGTGAAACTGTGACTAAATGTGAAAGTGATATTAAAGTAGGAGTATGTTTGGGGCAGTTTTTCTTATGACCTGGACTGCTTAACAGGTTGTCTATGAATTTGTCTGTCTGATTGTTGATTAAGGTGGGGTTATGGAATGGTGCTGACTGTGGTGTTTGTGTGTATATGTGAATTCATATTTTCACCCTGGAGTCATGCATCCTGTTTGGAGCTGAGCTTCAGTCCACATTTTGTACTTACCTTTTGTTGAGACGCTCTTTAAGTTAGTGTCCATGTGGCACACCCTATTTCTAAAAATAAAACACAATCCCTCCCAGTTACACACACACACACACACACACACACACACACACACACAGCCATCCTTGTTTAACCTTATTCTACCATCACAATATATTCCTCCTATCTTAAGAGAATGAGTTTTTATGACTTATGATGGCAGTTTCCTTTTCAGCATGCTGAACTTGTTTCCTTCAAATCATTTCTAAACCCTTTGCAATTCATTAATATGACTGAATATACCAGCACTTTTGTTTAACTTTTTATTTTTAACTGTGTATTACACCCTTGGGTACCCTGTGGTTTACTACACCTTTGAGCACCCTGTACTTATATAATACTGAAATACATACATTAATTCTCTCTCTCTCTATCTCTTTGTCGCTCAGGTCGGGTCTTCCTGCTAGAATTGAGAAATGGTTCACATATAAGCTTTGAGGCAGCTTCAAGCGCATGTAAAGATCAAGGCGCTCGGATGGCATCAGCAATGGAGCTTCGTCATGCTGTCGTTGAGTGTGCATTCTCTGCCTGTGCACGTGGTTGGCTTATTGGTCCCAGCATTGGGTAAGTCACACATTTACACATATTGTCATTGCGTTTAGAGAATAACATTCTGTATTTGGGTACTTTTGGGCACATTTAGAAGGGACACAATATGTTTTGCAGAAACTTTCCATTTTCACCTGCAGGCATTCAGGCTCCTGAGAGAGCGCCAACTGAGACAATGTCACAAAATACATTAGCACTTGCTCATCGTTCGGTGTCTGGGCAATTCCACAGTTAATGTATACTGCACATCATGAAAGCTCAAATCTCAGTGTAATTATCACATTGTGGATTTAATGTAAGTCTGTGTTTTCTTTTGATGTGTAACCTAAAAAAGGTCAAACATTTAAATCGTGAAGTATGAAATCACAAATGCACAACTGTACATCTAGACCTACAAATTTCCCCAAAGTTTGAGTTTCCCCAAACCCCAAAATCAATACCATCTTAACTATCCAGGAAGGTTTTTAATGATTGATGCTTGCTCTACCATACAATAATCTTTGTGCTGTAATGCTTTTGGGATACTCAGCCCAGAATGAAATGTTTATGTGTTGAGTTGACTGATGTTGTTCACCACTATTGTAAAACCTGATTTAGAACAATCTTCAGATCACTTGCAGGTTTATTACAGATGTCTTATCCAGGGTGCCTCAAAAGTAAGGAAACACTCATATAAAATGAAAACGGTTTGGCAGACAATGCCAATGCCAATCCAATTTAAGACACAAGCTGTGGGGGTAGAGAAATTTTTTTTTAGGCCATGTCACCAATATGAGAGCGACAAAATGTCTAAAATTGGATCACTGTCTGCCAAACTGTTGTCATTCTTAATGGGTGTCTCCTTACTTTTGAGTCACTCTGTAAATTGAATATCCAATTTATTCAGTATTATGAAGTATTACAACCCCTTCATTGTTTCCCTATTTTGTTGTTACAGTCTTAAAACACTTACATATATACATTGGCAGCCTTAAGTCTTTTCAGTATAAGTATCAAACCTGGTTTGAATCTTGTTTCTCTTGGCTTTACACCACTTTAGGTGTGTTTAGGCACACACCAAGTGATGCATTGTGAACCTTTTACTGAGAGACTTCCATCTGGCCACTCTACTGTTAAAGCGTAATTAGTGGCGTCCTACGAAGATGGTTGTGCTTCTGGCAGTTTCTCACATTTTCACACAGGACCTCTGGAGTTCATAAGAGTGACCTTCGGATTCTTGGTCACTTTCCTGTCTGGAGACTTTCCTCCCTGTTTGCTTACATGACCTAAGTCGTCAGCTCTAGGGCGAGTTTTTGTGCTTCAAGACTTCTTCTATTTAATACAATTTTAGATCTGTGACTCAACACAATAAATTTTCAGAGGTCTACAAACAATTTATCTGATCTAATGGCTTTTTTGCTCTGACATGCAATGTCAGCTGTGGGGCTTTATACAGACAGAGGTTTAATTAACCTATTAACTGATTTTACCATTGGAGATCTTGTCGACAAAACATCTCTGGAAACTGGATGTACCTGAGCTCAATAAAGAATCTGTCAAAGCAAAGACTTCCTGCAATCTTCCTGTAAATTCCAGGGTGTTTTTATTTTAGTTAATGTTCAGAACCTCTAATACGGAGGATTTTCGTTGCTAATTTATGAGGACACAAATGAGTGGAATCATTTTTTAAGGCTTTAATGTACCGTGGTAATCTTCAGGTCTAGTTTGGCTGTATCTTTAATAAGTGAACTCAGTCGTGTGACATTTCCAAGGTAACTTTACACTGTCCTAATGTTTTCTCAAAGTAAAATCTTGACACCCCCTTGCACACGCACACCCAAACACAGACACCCACACACACACACACACACTCCAATTCCAACTCACATTCTACAAGTGAATGTTACAATGTGGGATAAGGCACCGATTTCTTGTCAACTTCAAGTACTGCGGAAAATTCCATTGGTGAAGCAGTAAAGATTGCGTTTCAGCAGTAACTCTCATGACCTTAATCTGTTCAGAAAATGATTTGTTCAGAGTCAATCACCAATTCATTAAGCTTGTCCAAATGTGCAGCCTGATCATATAGCAGTCTAAGATAGCACAAATCTTTAACTAAAATAAAAACTAGCCATCAGTCGTGTTAGTTATTATATGCTAGTATATATGTATTTGGCAAAAAAAGTTATCTCCAGCTCTGATAATGGCACATGCCATATCCAAGAATGCATTCCGATACCAAGCCACACCCATACCCACTGTTATGCAATAGCAATTCCCCTGTTCACTCCAGAAGGCAAGGTGAAGATGAAGTTTCTCTATGGCAGTCCTGTTTGCCCATTCACAGGTCAGTATCACAACAGATCAAGACAAAATCAGCACATGCATGGTTAATAACCCACCCTTTATGTGTCATTAAATTTCTTCAACCTGGGTCACAGGCAGTGGTAATGGTCCTGCTCCATTGCTTTACGTAACTGTAAAGGGAGCAGAGTTCAACTGGTTTCCAGAGAGTGAGAAAGGTTTTGTTGGCCTGATAATGGACTTCCCTACTGAGGCTACCCACTGCTGAAGACCTTGAATGGCAAAAACTTGGGCACCACACAGGGGTTGATGGTGTTTATATCTATTATTCTATTAAAGATAAAGTGTCAACAAACTTTTGGTCATGATAGAAGTTCTGTGTCAGATAAGACTTGATGCTGCTCATCGTTCATACGCACAAATTGTGTGTATAAGTGTTTTTGAACCAGTAGTGGTCACTGTGGCTGCAAGGAAATTGTGACTCCATGTTAGACTCAAGAAGCAGCGGAAAGAATAGCAAAATAATTCATTTATAAAAAATGAAATTTAATGGAAATTCTGATTAATTAGTAACTACTTTGGTCTTTCTGCAGGACCACAGTTTGCAGGAGCATCTCTGGAAGCTTGCGGGCGGTGGACATGCAAGTGGAAAATGTGACTGAGACCTATGAGAGGCTGGCTGTGTTCTGTGTAAAAGACACTGGTCAGTTAAAAATATTTTAGTGTACAATGTTGAAGGAAGTATTTTATAACTACATGTCCAAATCTTTAAAACGGATGTCTATTTTGAGGCCTATTTCCTTTATCTTCATGCATCAGGGGCTCCTTGCGGCGGTCCACCCTCATTTCCCAATACACGGCTGCAGGGACAGACGGGGTTAGAGCTGGGTGATGAGCTTCTGTATGCTTGCAACCCAGGATATGTTCTGCCCAATGGAGAGACAGCTTTCAGCCTGTTGTGTGACAGCTGTGGAGAGTGGTATGGCCTGGTGCAACTCTGTGCAAAAGGTGAGAGGATGAGTGGTACTGAGATGTAACCAATTGATATTTAAGTGCGCAAGTAGTGCCTGTCGAGGGGAAATTGTTTGCATTGGTGTATTTGATGCATTACAGATAAAGCAGAGGCATTTGTTGACTATGAAGACAAGCTCCCAGATGATCATCATCTCTATGATGGCATGGAGGAGGTGCACCGTGTGAGTTTAATGCCTAGGCCTACTGATCATGGAGAGGAGGAAGAGTCTACACCTGAACCAGACCATTTAGAGCCTGTGATGGAAGTGGAAGCAATAGACAAGGTTAAGAAAAACTCTGCAGTGTCTGTAACAGAGCCTCCAGTATCTCAACTCAGCCAGAAACACATGTTTTGGTTTCCCTCAGAGGCTTTCGAGGAACACGAGCATCCTCTTGTAACCAAAAGCACACCTATTAAAGACCCGACCCAAGATGAGAACTACATCTCAGTGAAGACTGGTGAAGAGCAGCCAGAGCCTGAAATAACCACAGAGGATCATGATGGTGGGCATATGACCCAGCCTCCAACAGACAAACCTGATAGTCACAGTGTAGGCAGCACAGTGGAGTCATGGCTGGATGGATATCCTATTCCACAGGAGGAGGAGGAGAGAGCAGGTGGAGGGTCTACAGGGGAGACAGTACCAGGGCAGGGAATGGACACAGAAAGTACGACAGATGGTTTAAAGGTGGAAGATTTTAAAAGTGTGACTGGCATCCCAGAAGAAGCAGGTCTGGGTGATGGTGCCCACAGTGACCAAAAGGAACCAATTGAAGGTGTGTCTCTGATGCCTGAGGAAGAAGATTCTAGTAAAGTGACTAAGCAGGATGTGGGGGTTAAGAATGTAACTAAAAGCCCTGGAGAAAAAAGTTATGTGGACGTGTTTTACAACCAAGAGGAAGATCTTCACCGTGTGACTGAAATGCCTCGTGCGGAGGGATCTGATGTAGTGCCGATTCTTTCAGAAGAAAGATATTTTTTTACAGATACTCCTGCAGTGAAGGAGGGGGAAGGAGAAACCAAAAGACCAGTGGAGGTGGAACTTGAGAAAGTGGATGATGGCTCTAAAGATGCAGACTTTCGTGGTACAATTGACAGAGCAAATGATGTCGAATTGAGCCCCACACCTTTAATCATTCACACTCGGATCACAGCTGGCCTGGATGAGACAACTATCAAAAACACACCCAGCACTGCACCTGAGAATGTCAGCACCAGCCAAGATGGGATGGGTTTCGAACGCCCTACCACACCTTCAGGCATGGCACCAACAGACACCACAACTGCTTCACCAGTCTATATGGCTACAGCCACAATCAGTGTTTCTTGGGAAACCAAAGACCTTGGCCATTTTGGAGTTCAAATTCCCACTGTTGATGATCATGTACTTGTAGAAACCCATGAAAATCAGAGTGTAATGGAAGGAGGTGTGGACCGTAGTCTGGATGAACTAGAAGACAATGGGTCTTGCACTGTGCACCCTTGCCACTTAGCTGGCCATGGGCCTACGATTGGTGCTATTATTGTTGGCATTGTAGCAGCGATTGTGGGCGTGGCTTTGGGTGTATGGTGTTACAAAAGAAGGCAACAGAAGACCTCGCACTATCAGCTGAATGGAACTAACAGACAAACACAATGCATCGAACTCCAGCAGACTGTGTAACCAAGCCTGCGTGGTTTACACAACTACAAACGTATGGTTGAACATTATAAAATACATGCACCTACATACATACTAATATACACACAAGGTTTGGGGAGTATTCTTCATGTCCCTTGAAGGAGAAATCTCTTTACTGGGAAGTGAGAGAATTGCTTTAGTGCTTTGTTAATACATATTTTATTTTTTCATATTTGCAGTGCAGTGTGTGTGTGTTATGTCTCGTGATGTACCTGCTTATATATGTTGCCTAATTATTTCTTTGTGGATTTCCTTTCATTGTGTGGACTGCATTTGAAAGGCTGTTGAAAATTCTCATTCAGAATAATAGGTACATGAAACTATACTCTAGCAAGTATGAATCACGTAAATGTGAGTAAGAAATATAATATAAAAGCACAAGAAAAATTAATTCTTTAAAAAATACACTGTGGAGCCAAAAGAACTGGTACACCAGTCTAATACTTGGTAGGTCCCCCACAGGGCATGGACTCCACACGCTTGCAGAAATACTTTGTATGCAGAATGGTCCACAATTCTGTTCAGAGGTGAAGGATTTCTGTGTTTCTGTGTCCCAGATGTGTTTGATAATGTAGACATGTATGTTGGTGCATTGTCCTGTTGAAAGAGGACAAACCCATCAGAATGAATGCAGGACATGAACAGGTGCAACTCATCAGAATGGAGGCACACATAGTGTTTTTCACCTGTTTATAGAGACGTTTATAGAAGTAACGGGGTGCCAGGGGATTCCAGCAAAACAAACCCCATACCATTATGGAGCCACTACCATGTCACTTCAGTAATGTGCCAATGTCATCAAAGGCAGGTTTTATCTGAAAAATATTATTTTTGGCTTTTATAAGAATCAGCATTAACAAAAGGTCACTGTACTGGTAACAGAGGTAATCAATGCTAGTAAACAAGAAAGGCGGCCACAAATACACACAATAAGTAGCCAGAATCTCAAATAACCAAATAAAATTTCAGAAAATGCTCCTTACATCTACAAGTACTATATATCTTTTGATGTACATATGGATCTAGATCTAGATTTAAATGGAGCTAGAACAGAGACAGTGCAAGAGTGGACCAATCAGAACAAAGGCAGTGCAAGAGCCAACCAATTACAACAAAGGCAATGAGCTGTAGAACAATCACTGTTGTGTCTCCTATAGGGCAGTGACACTGTGGCAATTTGAAGGGTAGATGAGGTATTTTTATGGATGCCGTGAATGTGGTGGTGTCTAATTGAAACCTTTTCGGGTGTAACAAATGTGTGTTAGTGTCTTATTCTTTTTGTTTAGCACTTTTCTGCTTCCAGCAGACACTGAGTGATTTCTTCATCACTTCTTTGTAGTTAATCAGAGTAAGATATATTGTAGAGCTTTTCACGTTTTGTAATTAACCAGAGTTGAAGTGTGCATGTTAGCTGGATAGTTATCCTTAGTTCTGTTGTTTAAAGTGGTCTGATAGCCAGATTTAAAATTATTGTCTTCTGACATCACCACAGCCACAGATAAATTCCCAGATGTGGTCACATTATGCTGTAATTACATTACTGTGGAGTATTAAAACAATATAAAACGTTATTAAGAATCTATCTGATAAAGCTGAGGTTAGACAACACAACACAAAGTAGTGTGGTTGTGTTTATTTAGCTGAAATTGAATATTAAAGTGTTTTTCAATTAGAATGTTTAATTGTCAGTTTGATGTTAAAATGCTTGATGGTCAATTTTATTGTCAGTGAACAGTAATGTGTTAAACTGCATGCTTATCACTTAAAACTTTATTTTAAATATATTTTCTTTTTACATGTTCTTTATGAAAAGGTTAATTATCCAGTTTTATAATTATACAAATAATTTTATATTTACTACATCACAGAGCCTAGGTGAGTTAATATCTTTATTTTTCCTTTACCTTCCCTGTAATTCAGAAACACATAATTAATCATGTATTTGAAAGGAAATTACCATTTTATACTTAATACTTAATTTTGTGATTCTTTGTACAATAATCAGAAACCCGAACAGACCCTTGCAAATGGAATGCCAAGTGTGCTAAACACCAGTATGACCAGTACAGGGCTTTTATTTATTCAGGACTATGATCACAATAGGTGCTGTTATTAAACATGTGATCATTCAGAACAGGTATCAATAACCTGTGAATGCTTTTTAGTGTTATGTACCAGTTTCAATCTAGTGTAGGTCTTCTATTGGACAATGGCTTCATTTGTACACCAAGAACCTGCAGACTAAGGACCTGACACATCCCTGTGACTAGGCAGGCTCCCAGCATGTTGAAAGTGACGCTTCTTTAATTAAGTACATGGACATGTTATGTTCGTCAGACACAGATAACACTGTGAAATGAATTTAGACTCTGCAGATTTAACTTGCTGAACAATACCTGTTCTTTTCAGGGTTTTGTGATGTGATCAGAATATTTGTGAGAATATAACATATTTAATAAATGTTTAGTAAATCCACAGAGACAAACTCTAACCTTTAATATGGCATCTGACTGCTTTGTACAATTTATTGAACAATAAGAAATAAAATCCACTTAATTAAACTTGGGACATTTGACATTTGAATTTTGAATGTTTGAATTTGTCGTCTATGGTAACTGGATACATACTGGTAATTAATGAGTGTTTAAAATACTGAGGTAGAAATGCCCATGGTTAAATTCAAACACATGCATGCAAGAGGAGGAACAAAGGCTCATTTTAAAGTGTTTGAACATGGAGCATCTGTGTAGTTTATCACACCAATGTAAGAAACATTGGGGGGGGGGGGGGCAGAGAGAGAGAGAGGGAGAGAGAGAGAGAG
>JAOVVF010000029.1:9824452-9842544 GCA_028565595.1 Duopalatinus emarginatus | reverse complement strand
TAACACTTAGCTAATGTAACATAACACTTAGCTATGTGACATAACACTTAGCTATGTGACATAACACTTAGCTAATGAATGTGTGTGGGTACATGTCTAAGTACACATTCACTTCTAAAATTAAATTGAAATGTTTGACTATAAGCGTCAGTGTTTAGTCTTTGCTGTTATATTTAGTCAGGTTATTTTTGGACCTGCACTTTTCATTTTGTGCACGAGTCTAGGAATTTGGTGCCTTAGTGCAGATGTCCAATTTTCTAATTGCTATTTTCCAACATGCAACATAACAGACATCTGATAATCATTCTATAATATTTCCATTGTACAAGATCAATAAATTATACACTGGGCAAAATTTTCACTGAATGACATCAGACAGCCATAAGGCAATACTGAAACGTATATATACACCTATTAGCCATAACTATAAAATCACAAAACCACTAACAGGTGACATGAATAACATTGATTATCTTGTTACAGTAGCAGCTGTCAGAGTGGAATATATTAGGAACAGGCAAGCAAGCAACACCTTTAGAGGTCTTGTGAAATCGAGACAACTCGATCAGCCAGAGCGGTTTTGGTGGATGTTATGGCTGATAGGTGTTTTTACACTCCGAGCAAAGAAAATGACAGCAACAAATAGCAGAACTGGACATTTATTCTCAAACAGCAACAAACAGAATTTTTATTCCACCCTTTTTGAATTACAGTGGTTGTACTGTAAGACATCCTGGAACAAATGATTATCAAACTGTTTATTATGGACCATGTGATCGGTACCTACAGAATACAAAAGAACCCCTTTGCCCGCAATAAATACAAACATACGCTGAAAAACGTTTATTGTTCACAAAACTATTTTGTTCCTCTCCTGATTTTCAGTGCACAAAATATTCATTTAATACTACTCTTCTTCAGCATCAAGATACTCGTCTAGAAACTCCAGAACTTCTCCCTGAAAAAGAGAAAAGAGCACTTTAGACTTCTCTGGTGGGGGTTTCAAGGTGAGTCACTAGAGGGCAGTGCAAATTAATGTGAGCCTCCTTTTAAAAACATGACACAAGTGGACACTGCACCCTCATGGTTGTTACGGTAAACAGAAATGCAATACCATGCAATAACCTGAACCCTTATACAGTGACTGTACAGGAGCTTTATTACATTTGGTTTCTATATAAATAGAGCAGAGCTCTACTACTACCATTTAATAGGAATGTAAATCGTAGCAGAACAAGAACAAAGATTTCAGAATTGTGACTGCTGTGTTAGTCTATATGCATGTGAGTATAGAGAGGACCAGAGAACTAGAACCACAACTGCAGACTTGGTCACACAGAACTTTCTTCAACACTTTCTTCCCTTTTGATTCTGCTATGTTTTTGCTGTTTTTGTGTGTACTGCACATTAATTACACACTAATTGGATAAAAGATACACAAGGCAACCGTCATTCATACTCGGTGGTTACGTACGTGTGGTTAACAGCAAGTATATCTCTAACCTTATAATAATCCAACAGCAAGTTGCCAACATTAAGAATTTGTTTTTAAAACATTTGAATTTATTATTGAGGCAGCCGTACCCTTGTGGTTAAGGAACCCGCCATGGGATCAGAAGATACCAGGTTCGAGCCCTGCAACCATCAAGATGTGACTTAAGTCCTTGAGAAAGACACCAAACCCCCAACTGCTTCCTGGGTGCTGCAGATAAAGGGGCTGCTCACAGCTCTGGGCATATGTGCTCACTGCCCTAGTGTTCACTAGTGTGTATGTGTGTGTTTCACTGCATGGATGGGTTAAATTTCACTGCTAAGTGGTCAGAAGAGTACTCAACTTCACTTATTTACCTTTAATTAAGGATTGTGCATTGGTACATTTTAGCATTTTTAAATTAATTTAAGCATTATACCTTTAATGTCGTGTATCCATGAAAGCACTTATATTCTAAGGCCTATAAATAGCTATAAACAGTGCTTTCCAGTCACTTTTCTATTGTTTGCCTTTCAGCTCATGAGGGGAAAAAAATGAAGTTTTATATTTAGTATAAGACTGTAAAGCCTTCAGTCCACACATGTGGATGGCACAAAACAAAGGACGAATAATAAAGGCTTGACTATTATAAAAGCAGTGATATTGGAGACTCCTTCCACAAATGCTGAATGTCTCTTTACAGACAACACCACATTATAAATGCACTCATTTATATGATATGATTTCTATGAGTGACCACCATACATGTTGCAAATTAATATACATCTTGGACCAGGAACATTATTGTCAGAGCTGCTATTTAGGTAATAACTAATCAGGTGTAAGAATTCAACCATGCTATAAAAAAACGGAACAATGCTATTTCTAGATTCATCTCTCCCCCATCATATGACCGCCACCAACCAGGCTATCAACAAATGTCCCCTGAATCACATGCAGCCAGTCACTGCTTTTTTTTCTGGCTACTTGTTCATGCAATGTAAAAGGAGGCGGTGTAACACACTTGTAGAAAAGCGCTCCTGCCTACTTCTGTATGCATGAGTTTACAGATGCTCATGATTGGCTAGCATCGCTATGATTGACAGGGAAGAAAGAGTATGCCACCCAGCATGGCTAGTTCTGCTCTCTGGACTGGTTGGCTGTACATCACCTCGAATTCAAACTTGCATTAATATTTTAAAAATATTACATTTCCAATTTTAGCTAAATTTATTTATTTATAAAAAAAATGATATACAGTATGATTATTTGCTCATTGTATACCACAGGTGCATTAAACATTCTGTGCTAATAACTAAACAATTCTTCATGACTGTTCATTATCTCACCTCATCGTCCTGCTGCAGGTTTTCTTTGACAAATTTTTGCATCTGCAGCTGTAGTGTTGTCTGATTGTGGTATCGTATTGCCTCCTGTGAACAGGCACAGAGGAATTGGTGAGACAAAACATTACGCCTGAAAATGTTACGCAAAAACTATTGCTTTATGAACTAATATGGCTGCTTTTCTATTGATAAAGATAAGTAACACTGACTGATCTGGGTAGGAAGTCCTCATCCGCAAGACCCAACTTCACTTTGTGATAGTGATAATATTCCATGTTATTCTTCATCACCGCGTCATCAGGGTCAAAAAGCATGTAACTCGCGACACATGGCACGGCATTCTTCAAGTCATGCACTGTGGCCAACACACACACACACACACACACAGATCTTTTAATTATTAAACAGAAATGAGACTACTCTCTTTAATATGTCACTATTCCACATTTAATATTTCGAACGTATAAAGGCTGAAAGGCATTTTGGCTCACGTTTATAATAGGCAAACTGAAGGTAGTGATACATGGTAGCCACAAACTTCTCCACAACGTATCCGCCAACGACTGGAGTCAAATCGCTCTCACAATTAACCTTCCGTTCAAGAACCTCCGAGTAGTGATCTAAAAAAACATCCAGAAATGACACTGCTGTTAATCAAGTGGGGGAGAGTAAAAAGAAATGACTGTTATGTCGTGAGCTGATTTTTACTGGTGTGTTCTACCCTAAGATAGACGCTTCAATGCAAATCTATCCTTAATGAATGGCTTCATGAGTATGAAAATGATATAAATTATATGCCACGGCTTTTATAGTCACTAGATCTTAACCTATAGAACAGGAGATATATGTCATAGCACTCTCCACCACCAATTCAGGAAACTCTTCAGAAGAATGGTGTTCATTAAGTTTATTCAAGAGTCTTGCAGTGTACATGACAAGGCTTACCGAAACTGTCATGGTGGCTAGTAGTGGCCCAACACTTCTCTAAGACACTTTATGTTGCTTTTTTAATATGGTACACACTAGAATTGTACAAATGACCTACAACAAGGTAGTTGTTGTATAAGGTTTGTTGAGCTGACATTCCATGGGACCCCTGGTACATCTACAAACATCTCTGACAGGTGAACACTATGTGTGCCTCCTTTCTGACGAGTTGCAACACTTCATGTCAGGTTTGGCCTCTTCCAACATGACAGACGCCAAATTATGGTTAGAGGAACACTCATCTGAGAATACAACAAAATTGTGGGGCGTTCTGCAGGAAGTCTGGTGTTCACTGCCTACACAATATTTCCGCAAGCTTGTGGAGTCCATGTCCCGTGGGGGACCTTCCCAGTATGAAACTGGTGTAACAGTATTTCTGGCACTTGGGTGTAAACACACATTGTCAGTGTGTTTAGAACAAGGATTTTGTCTGTTTGAATACAATTTGAAGAAAGTAAAGTGATAACCAACCTGCAATTGAAGGGTAAAAATCTTTAAAGTCTTTGATTTCCCTGGATCCCTCTGAGGCAGCAATACATTCATCATAAGCCTTAAAGAAGTCTTGGAGTGCCAGCTCCATATCAGACACAGATGTTCGATAATTATCACCGTTATATGCCCGGACTGCTCGAATAAACAGCATCTGAAACAGTAAAAGAAAACATAACACACAAAACACAACCATCTGTCATACAGTGACTCAATCAGTAAAACTGGCATTGGGATTTTAGTCAGGAAGCTTGTACTGGTGTACTGGTGTCTTCCAGATGAGTTTAAATCATAGGTAAACATGACAGACATGCTGTGTGTCTCGGCTTACATACAGGTAATGTAATTAACAAAATACCAATCAAACAGGTGGCTTCATGGCCAGCCAACATATCCTGTGGTTTACTAAGTGCCGGTGATGCGAACAGAAAAACCTATTCTGTTCAGCCTTTATGGTCTACTCAGCCTTTGAAGGATATGCCTTTGTAGACTGTGTGCTTTAGTGTGCAGCCCCTGAAATCAGACACAGTGTGTGTGTGTGTGTGTGTGTCTTGCCTCATATGACTTGGCCTCCAGGTCTTTAATGTGCTCTTCAGCTCCAGGTAAACTTTTGTAGTAGTTCATATTCCTCTGCATCATCTCATCATCAGGATGCTTCACTAGGAAGGTGTGTGCAGCAGACACAGCTTTCACCAGGTTATTGCTCTGAAACACACACAACCACATCACACTGATTATCATTCCAACAGAACACAACACAAAGCAAAAGTAACTGCACAAATAGTCCCATTCATAGAAACAGCATATAAACTTTCTGTTTAAACCCAATAATTTGTCAAGTAATCAGAAGTATTGGAAAACACATAACTACAAGATGTTCCTTGCCACCCAGACTCCCAAACTTATTTAATACTTGAATAATTTCGTTTTGTTATTAAATATCTTCTGCGATTATGAAGAGATGTGAATTATCTTACACAGAAAAGGTGCTGAGGAAAATTGTGAAAACCAGTAGAGACTTATTTTACTTTTCTAGGATGTTTTATTTGTAGTAATAGTCAGTCAGTCATTCTCTTATTCGCTTAGTCTGTCAGGGTCGTGGTTTGTCCAGAGCTTACCAGGAATCACTGGGTGCAAGGCAGGAATACCCTCTGGACAGGGCACCAATCCATCACACACATGTTCACACACTCACACCTAGGCCAACTTAACACATGTAATTCGTCTACTATGTGTGTTTTCTGAGTGGTCGGCAGAAACCAGAGCACCAGGCGAAAACCCCATACAGAAACGGGGGAGAACAATCAAACTCCTCACAGACAGAGACCAGAGCGAGGCTCGAACCCATAACCTCTCTCTCTGGAGCTGAGTAGAACATACACACATACTACATACTAAAAGTTACGCATTCAAAGTTTTCTCCAAATAAGTGATCACAGTGTGCAGAAGTTTAAAATATGGCCTTTATAGGTTATGATTATAGATGTGTTCTGGATTCAGAAGAAGTGGATCACACAGACTGTACAGATGATTCTCCATTAGGATGACAGTTTCCATTAGGACTTTATTGTTTCATCTTATTGCTTCATCAGTAATACTCTCGTTTGCATATTAGATACTGACAGCTAATAGTAATATAATACTCACCTTAAAGTAAGCAAACTGTAGGTATCGGTAAGGTTCTCGCCTCTCAAACTCATCCAGGGTGTCTCTGCTGGGGAGAGTCTGTCGGAAAGCAGGGAGGCCCTGTTTGCAGCGCTTGAGGCACTGAGCGCGCTTCATCACGTTCCCAAATGCGCGCAGCTCGGGAAATTCGGTAAAGTGCTCCTCTGTGTCCAGGCGCGCTGAGCTGCAGTTCAGGTTACAGAAGGCCTCGCTGTCCCGGAGAAGCCGGTGCAGGCGCAGACTCACCTCCAGAAACTCCACAGTCTCCGGCCACTTCTCAGTAGTGTACTGGTCCAGTGCGTGTCTGTACGCTGAGTCCAGAGGCATGAGTTCATGACGCGGAAAGCTGCGAAAGCTGTACTTCTCATACTGAGCCGAAACTGTCGACATGAAGCCCAAAACCAGAGCCAAAGTCATACAGTGGGGCAACGAGGCCATTTTGGGACTGATGTGGCCGAATTACGGAGTGTTTGGGAGTTGTGAGCAAGTTAGGGATCGCGTAGGACCAGGTCCGGGTTGCCAGATATCTCACAAAGGATTCTCTATATTTATATTTGGCCTTTAGCTGAAAGACGTGTTATGTGTTCTATAAATAAGTAATTATTGGGAGGAAACCAGTAAAATGTTGAAATCTTATGAATGCGTTGGCTATTTTTATCTTAGGTAGTACTAATCCCTTAAATCAAAGTGGGATTTAAAATCAAGCTCTTTAGGAAGTAAAGATCCAACAATCTATTTTACAACTCCTAAGAGTGTAGACATAGTCTAGTGGATTATTATAACAGAATTATTTATTATATAGCAGTGTGTATTCTGTTTATTGTGGATTATTATAACATTAAAACATTATTAAAGCAGTGTGTATTCTGTTGATTTTGGATTATTATATCAGAATTATTTATTATTGCATGTATTTTGTTTACTGTGGATTATTATAGCAGGAGTATTTATTATATCAATGTGTATTCTGTTTATTGTGGATTATAATAACATAATTATTTATTAAAGCCCTGTGTATTCTGTTAATTGTTGATTATTATATTAGAATTATTTATTATAGCATGTATTTTGTTTACTGTGGATTATTATAGCAGGATTATTTATTATAACCCTAAAGTATCCTGTTCATTGTGCACTGGATCTGATTGGATTTAGACATAGATAAAATAAAACACTTCAAAGCACACTAACAAGTAATGTAGTATTATTATTATTTGTTATTATTTGGTATTTGTTTGTAGAGCTCAGACTGCTCAAGGATGACTGTTATGGGGGATATTGTTTTAATCTGGCAACCCATTTCTTTTCTCTCCACGTCTGCAGGGTCTGGGTTTTACCCTTCCCCCTTCATCTGCAGGAATTCAGATTTCACAGCTTTGGTTTATTTATGAAAGGAATCCAAACATTATTCTTTAACCAGGCTAGGGTTAAATCACATACTGTGATTTGTGTAATGTATAAAATTTCCCTTTGTGCTTGTAGCAAGCGCACTGATCACTATGCACATCATCAGAGGAAGTGTGTACTGAAGTACAGTAGCCTTGTCCTAAAGCACAGAGGCCTTCATCACTTTGGTCATGTATAATTAAAAGCTCATACGACCCCCCCGTTAGAGAATTGCCCCCGTTCCGCCTCCCAACTCCGTGCCACGTTGGAAGCGCTGCGCTCTTTACGCGTTTCCGTTTCAAAAAACTCAACCCCCCCATGTAAAGTGAGACCAGAGACAGTGGAAAGTTTAGGAACGGAGGCGCTTCCTTTCGTCGTGATGGGCGTTTTCTCGAGTGAATCGATTTTTTTCTGAACAACTCTTTAAACGAGTCGGAGGAATCGGAATCGATTCACAAGCGAGTAACGAGCAGATGTTGAAACATCTGGACAGTGAATTAAAATGTTACATTTCAGACTCAATAATTGAGTCAAAGTCAGCGAGGGCGAGACGGAGGGCTTTTGTTAGGGCATGAATAAATAGTATAAGAAACAAAATCACAGGTAGACAAAAAATAAAGCACACTAATCATGAAGAGTCAAGTAGTATGTCCAAATAAGACTAAATAAACTGTTTTTAAAGTAGAAAATGAGGTTTGATTGTAACACATACTTCACAACACGTCTATTTGTCTTCATTTAATGAAGTCATATTAAAACCTGTAATGTAAAGCAGCTACTCTTTCTATATTACCACAAATGAATCAAATGAATCAAAAGTTCGATTCACCTTCGAAAGAATCGATTCGTAAATCTCGTCACTTCGCCCTCTCTCTGGTTGATAGCCTTACCACGTCTACAGATCTACCCCGACTGCATGCTCCACGTACCCCTTTTCCCCAATCACACACACACACACGCACGCACGCACACACACACACGCACACACACGCACAGTCTGGGAACTGTTCAGGGAGCTGAAGATGATCCACCACACGTTGAGGATGATTTTCCTTGCGGTTCTGGTTACTTTTGTGGCCTGTAATGCCCCACCGGTTCCGTTAGACGACATCATTATAGAGAAGACTTTTACCCCTGAGCGCTGCGACCGAGTCGTGAAGTCGGGCGACTTCGTCCGGTATCATTACAACGGCATGTTTCCCGACGGCAAGAAGTTTGACTCCAGGTCAGTAACTGAAGCACACTGAAACACTTTACTGCATGGTTGGTGTTTAAGGAATGAGCTTTGCTCCATCAGGTTTACTCCATCCATGCAGGGCATCTACCAGTGTTCATGTTTAGTGGAGTTCAGCCACGCAGGCAGATGAACACATGAACATGGGTTTCTCCAGGGTAAGGAATGATCTGAGGATCTGTGCATCTTTGATGTTCATGAAGACCTGATGAGACTAGTGATAGCATGCTTTCAGGAATGAATGACTGGGCGTCCTGTTAATGCACTACATTACTGAGATTTAGGTGGTCAAACAGAGCACCAGGAACATTTCTGAACTTTAATTTTTTTTTATATGTAATTAATCATTTTGTCTGCATGTGTGCGTCTGTCTATTCACAGTTATGACCGTGGCAGCACTTACAACGTGTATGTTGGCCGAAGGCAACTAATTGCTGGGATGGACAAAGCGTTACTGGGAATGTGCGTGAACCAGAGGAGCCTGGTTAAGATCCCACCACAGCTTGCCTATGGGAAAGACGGATATGGTAATTTCTTATACCTCCTCATGTCTGTGGTTGCATTACTGGTCTCTGGGTCATCTTTTAGTTTTTGGCTCTTAGATGTGTGTTTTTCATCTCTGTCTTTAAGCATGTCATGGCCCTTATCTGGTTTAGGAATTTAAGCATTTAAGCATTGCTCATGGAGCCTGTGTGTTGTCTGTGTGTGTTGGGAAGGGGATGTTCAAAGATGGTAGGTGTTTATGTAAACCTGGGTTGAGGACAAATGCTGGGGGTGGGGATAAGAGAACTGCTGGGGTGTGGACTACTAAAGGCAATGGCTTTGTAAAGGTATTTGTGTCCACATGTTAGTACAAGTTGCGAAAAAAAAAAATCTTGACATATCTTGATAAACCATTCATAAATATGGTTAACATGTTAATAATAGCAGATAGATGGCATAATATGGTTTAGAAATGAATGAGAGACACCAGAATAGGCAGCAGGGCAGGGCAGAGGCTTTTCTTCAAAACAACCTGTAATTGAGATAGGAAGCAGTCGAGATGATATCTCTAAGCTAGAGCATTTATTCAAGATGATGGCCCTTTAAATCTTCCAGCATTCCCAGTGAAGTGAAGTAAATGATCTACGGAGACAGCTGTGGGCTGTGGGCTTGTGGTTAATGGAAGGTGTCTTGCCGGAAAGTTCTAGGTTGAAACTCTGCACAGGGCAAGACCCTTCATAGGGCAAGTGTGTTTACTGCCCCCAAGTGTTGACTAGTGTGTTTCACTGCACGGATGGGTTAAATGCAGTGGTCATATTTCTCTGTGTGCAAGCTCAGTAGGCAAATAGTTCACTTCCACTTACTTTGTTTTCACACAGAGGAATTGGACCTCCACATTTAACTCCCCATGCAGTAAGACACACACATTAATAAACACGTACACTAGGGGGCAGTAAACACTTTTCCGAAGTACCCTCTATCTATGATGCTGGGAGAACAGTTTGGGGCAGTTAGGTGCCTTGCTCTCGGGTACTTCAGTTGTCTTGTACTGGAGATCGAACCAGCAACCGTCCAGACACAAGACCGGTTCTCTAACCTCTAGCTATGGCTGCAGCTTTCTAAAAGGCTTTTATGTATTTGCCAAACCAACAATGAGCAGTATTGTTTGAATACTTCATCCCCAGGTGACATCATTCCCCCGGATTCGATCCTGCACTTTGATGTGCTTTTGCTTGATATCTGGAGCACAGAGGACACGGTGCAGATTCAGACCTACCACAAGCCAGAGAAGTGTGGCAGGGTCGTGCAGATCTCTGACTACGTACGCTACCACTACAATGGCACACTGCTCGACGGCACACTTTTTGACTCCAGGTGAGCAAAACAAGCTAAACAGTAGTCTGGAAAGTTGGCTGTGTTGTGTGCATGTATGTGTGCTTAGTGTGCTCTTTATCTTCATTATAGTCATACACGCATGAGGACATATGACACATATGTGGGAATTGGCTGGCTGATTGCTGGTATGGACCAAGGACTTCTGGGAATGTGTGTGGGAGAGAAACGCATCATCACTATGCCACCGTTTCTTGGCTATGGAGAGCATGGCGACGGTAACTATCATTCTGTGCTAGAAATAAAGGTCTGGACGTATCTTGAAATTGGACTGTATGACATGTCAGTGATGTGGTACTGATCAGTGCAATTATAGTAAATGTTTGTGTGGTAGATTTTGATAGAATCCTGCTATACAATGATGCAATATACGCAGTATAAAGCACAATGTGTACGCATCTGTAGAAGAGTCAACAACACCTGGCACTCACCAGGTTAATACGTGGACTGGACTTGTGTGTAGTCAAAAGCAAATTTATAATCTAAACTGCTTTTGGGAACTTTTTATTGTCATTATACTTATATATAATGACAATATATCATTATATATCATTATACTTATATATACATACAATGGAATTTAGTGTGATACTCTCCAGTAAAAAAAAATTAGTGCACACAACAGCACTAGCTGTGATAAAATACTGCTAGTAAATGGGGCACAACCCTACAGTTGAGAGCCTATAATTTTAAATATGAACTTAGTGTAATGTCTAATATGATATGAAATATGCAAAAGCATCGGTACATCAGGATTTGCACATCTATTTGATGTCTTTTACCTTTTTCCTTCATGCGCATTCACAGCATCTGCACATGATGTCTATAATGATAGGTTAGTGGGATTTAACACCTAAATCGATAGGTAGGTCAGTAGGTTGGTAGGTAGGTAGGTAGATATATAGATTCAGATACATTAGTACACGTACAAAGCAACAAAATCCAGTTAGCATGTACCAGAAGCTCAAATTGTTACACTGTAGCATTGTACAAAGACATGAGGAAATAGTGGTGAAATTGGTTTCCAAATGAGAAAATAGTTTGATCTCTTCCGCTCTGCAGGTAGTGACATCCCTGGTCAGGCTTCTCTAGTGTTCGATGTGGTTCTGTTGGACCTTCATAACCCTAAAGATGAGATTACAGTGGAGGTTCAAAGTCTGCCAGATTCCTGCCAACGCAAGAGTAAGGAGGGAGATTTCATGCGCTACCATTATAACGGGACGCTGATAGATGGGACCCTGTTTGACTCCAGGTAATTGAAAAGTAACATAAGCTTCTAGTATATATATTATATTGATAGGCAATATGAAATACATGCCATTTATTCAGAGCCTGTTCATACACATAGTATTTGTACAATTTGCAATATAAATAATAAAAGATTAACTAAAAGATGAAGTGAAATATAAGTACAAAAACATATTAGTACAACTAGTGAAAAAAATGTACAAAAAGAAAAAATGACAAATAAATGTTTTAATAAATTAATAAATTAATTAAATAAAAATTGCTTAATGATTTAAACCATTTTAAAATGAATTAAAACTACAAATACCAAAAGTGTGTAATAAAAGTATGTTAATATTTGTGTGTTCATGTTGCAGCTACTCAAGGAATCACACATATGACACATACATTGGGAAAGGCTATGTGATTACTGGCATGGACCAGGGCCTTCTGGGTGTGTGTATTGGAGAGCGTAGAAGGATTATCATCCCACCACATCTGGCATATGGAGAAGAAGGAACAGGTATGTTTCCTAACCTTAATGTGAATCAGGAAGATACTTAAGTAGGTACTCCATGGTAGAAGCAGCTGCATATAGGCTCATATTGCTTAATGTACTACGCCCTCTACAGGCCGAACTCCTTTTGCAAGTAACACTGTCAGAATTTCAGTGGGGTTTTTTTTTCAATCCTTCTCCCTCTACATTGTATTCTCTCTGGCTCGGTTAGGCACTAAGATTCCTGGCTCTGCTGTGCTGGTGTTCGATGTCCACATCATTGACTTCCACAACCCATCTGACACGGTGCAGATCACGAGTGTGAAGCCAGAGACGTGCAATTACACCACCAAACGTGGCGACTTTGTAAAATACCACTATAATGCTTCACTTATGGATGGCACTTACATCGATGCTTCGTAAGTAACACTCATAGAGTACATAGATGTACTGCCCCATACCCATCAGTATGAAAGAAATCATGCTGAAGTTTGATATTGAGACATTTTTTATACTTTACTTTGTAGGTCAAGGACAAATTCAAACTGTCTATGTATGTGGTTGTAGTTACAGATATGGGAAGACATATGATGTGGTTCTGGGAGCAGGACAGGTGATTGTAGGTATGGAGCAAGCCCTGTTGGACATGTGTGTTGGAGAGAAACGCACTGCTGTTGTACCTCCTCATCTGGGCTATGGAGAAAGAGGCGTGGGTAAGTCTGTCTCTTTTATTTAGTTAAATCCAACAGGAATAGGAAAAACACGTCTGCTGAAAGAATATATGTAACGTAATCTGTTTCCACACACACACACACACACACACACACACACACACACACACACACACACACAAAGGTTGATCCACCATGTGACCCAGACATGAAGTAGTGTTTCACATAAGTATGATCTATTGTGTTTCTGCTTATTTATTATTAAGAGCTTTAAAGATCAAGCACCTCATATTGTCTCTGGGGGGTAATGGAAATTTAGAGAGTTTGTGACCTCATGAATACACCTATCTATACATATCATACTAAATTAAAAAAAGAAAATCAAAATTTGACCCAAACTTCCAATGTAAGTACAAAAAGTTTCTGTATCTTTGAATATCTTCATCATCATCTGGCTCAAATCCACTAAACTCTTGCTGTCTTAGCCTGACATTTGTTGTGTACTCCAATGTTAACGCCAAAATTCCAATTACCCCAAATTTAATGCCCCTAAAACACAGATGGCGTTATTGAAAAACTTTATTGGATAATTTCGGAATCGGACCTATTCCTGAATGTCAGTTAACTTTATGTGGGTAGTTGGTAGTGGGTAGTGCTATTGCCTCACAGCATGATGGACCTGGCTTCGATTTCCTGGTTGGGTGGACTTGTGTGTTTTGTCCAGTGACATGCAGTTAGACGAAATGGAGATACTAAAAGCTTTGAATGTGTATCTACCCTGTAAAGGACTGGTGACCTGTCCAGAGTGCCCAATATTCACTGGGCTAGGCACCTGCACCCTCTGTGATAATGAGAGAATGAGTGACTCGGTTCAGTAGTTTTTAGTGAAGTCACAAAACACACCAATAAATGTGTTCATATAAAACGTTAAGTGGGTGTGTTACAGTGTGGACATTTCCTTGACAAGTACACAATATGTTTATGTACACAAATCTATAGTTGCAATCAAATTGATTTAACCACCATTGCATAATAAGTTTATGCACAATTTCCTGACCTTCAGCTGTTTGCACTAAACCAATCAAAATGTCTATTTAAATAACTCGGCACATCTGATACAACTAGTGGTTCCTACCAATTTAACATAAAAGCTACATTTAATGAGCACTGTAGTGTCAGAATTATTCACTTTCCTCATGACAAGCATCATTAATACTTAGTGAGCACCCTTTTGCTCTTATAACCTGCTGCACACCTGATGCATAGCCAGACACCAGTTTCTGGCAGCGCTCCTGAGGAATCTTAGCTCATTCCTCATATGCAATGGCCTCCATTTCAGTAATATTCTTGGGTTTGTATGGTGCAAGCGCCTTTTTCAAATCCTACCAAAGATTTTTTATGGGGTTCAATTCAGGTGACTGTCGCTAGGATTCCATCTGAAACCAGCCTTGATGTACTTTGGGCTATGTTTGGGATCAGTGTCCTGTTTGAAGGTCCACAGCCACCCAAGCTTCAGCTGACGTTTCTCCTAGTTAATTCATTTTGATTACAATGGTACATTCGTCCTGTAGCCATGATTGTGACTATGTGACAATACCTGATAGAGTACCAGAGACTGAATCCAGTAGTAGAGACACTGGAGTAGGTAAACTCCAGTCTTCTGATTAGAACCATGTCCCTAGGTGTCGCTTAGGGCAGCACACTGAAATGCACTGGACTGTGAAATGCACTGTGGTGAATGAAAAAAAAAGAATACAGTTAAACTAATTAGGAATAATGCACATAAGAAATTCACAGTAATGCTGTAATAATATATCACTGTGTGTAGATGGAGAAGTTCCTGGCAGCGCAGTGCTGGTGTTTGATATCGAGTTGATAGGTGTTGAGGAGGGTCTTCCAGAGGGCTACATGTTTATATGGAACAATGAAGTGTCACCCGATCTCTTCAGTGAAATGGACAAAAACAAGGATCTACAAGTGGATGTCACTGAGGTATAGACTGTTTATAGATTTGTGTGTATTTTATATACAAATGTACATGTCTGTATGTCTAAATAATCTCTATCTTGCTAGTTCTCAAACTACATCCTGCTTCAAGTAGAAGAAGGCAAAGGTCGTCTGGCTCCTGGCTTTGAACCTCAGCGTATCATTGAGAACATGTATAACAACCAGGATCGTAATAAGGATGGAAAGATCACAGAGGAGGAGTTTAAACTGAAGGCAGATGAGGCAGCTGCTCATGATGAGTTATGATAGCACATTCAGGGATGAAAGGAATGGGATTGGCTATGTGTCTGGATAGGGAAATAAGGGTGTGGGTGGGAGTGGGTAAAGATGATGCAGTGCTGTCTGGAATGTCTGTTGATGTATGTGAGATGTATGGACATTTGAATGAGTGTGTGTCTGTGTGTGTTTATTTTTTAAATCTTTTCATAGTGCCAAAAACGTGTGTTTTCTTTTATTTTAAATAAAAAATGTCCTTTAAATAAACACATTCCAGTTTGTTTTCTTTGACTTTATTATTATAATAATATTAATTCATATATATTGTATATAGTCCAGAGGAAACCCACATGGACATAAATCCACATGAGTAATTTCCGATCAGAATATAACTGGAGAGCCAAGATCTTATCACAATATAAAATCAAAGCTGCTCTGCATGATTAGTGAGCTGCATTTGTCCTCAGATCATTACATGCCATACTAGATTATCATGAAGCATCTGACATTACAGACTATTATCATTTATTAGACAGACTTGCCAGTTGGGTGGGACTTTTCTGTACATAATTGGACACCACCATTTAGTAAAATCAAGTGATTACACACCGATCAGACACCAAAACAACTCTGATTCACTGAGGCATGGATTCCACAAGACTCTGACAGTATGCTACTTTCTCTGGCAGATCCTTTCTATGGATCATCAATGGCAGTAGACAAGATGGGTTCTCCCCCCATGCACATATCGAGGGGGAAGTATCACTGTTAAAAGGAGAAGATCCTTAAGGAACTTTTGAAGTTTGAAACTGTAGAGGAACCTCGTAGGGTGCCCCGAGGAACCTTCTCAGTTATATCCAAATAAAGATCCTTTAGGAACCTTAATTGTAATGGGTTCTTTGAGGAACCAGATTTTATACTGAGGAATCATGAAAATTCTTCCAGGCACCTCTGTGAGCATTGAGGAACATTTGAGTTCTTGGAGGAGCCCCCAGGTTCTGGGAGTAACCTATGAGATTCTTCAAGGAACAGCAAATTTTTACAGTGTAGATGCCTTGCTCAAGGGCATTGTAGTCATGTCTTGTCTGTTGTAGGGATCAAACCGGGAGCGGAAGAGCGGTTCCCTAAAAAAAAAACACAGCGTGTAGCTATAAGCAAATAATTTTTTATTCAATATTGTAATAATAGACTTTGTGATGATGATAATGAGGATAATCATTTATAATATTATTATTACTGATAGTAGTAGTAGTAGCAGCAGTAGCAGTATTTGTGTTATTTTTCTTCTTGTTCTTCTTCTCAGTATTATTTTAAATATCTAATACTAATTTTACACATTTAGAATTTCATCCATTTGGTAACTGCATGTACTTGAGTGCTTTGCAAAACCACTGCATGCTGCTTGTGTTGTTTCCTGTGTGTTTTATGGGTGTACTTGAGCAAGGGTTTCTGTGTATTTTGCAGGTGTGGACTAATGGCAGTTGGGACATAACTACATGACAGCATGATCACAAAACAGCAACGCCATGCAAATATACACATGCATCCTTGTGTGCATGTGTTATGGAGATAACGAAAACGCATAAAAAGTGCTCTTATAAAGTGGTTACCTCGATTTGTGCTTTCATGACTGCTTACTTGGTATGTGAAGCCATGTCAGAGGAGACAGAAAGAGAGTGTGGGATAGAGAGATCAGTGCGGACATGAGCTGAATTGATAAACGGTGCGTGCGTCCGTGGGTGCGCTTGAATCCGGTTCACGTTTTGTATTACGCCTGGAGGGCGGGATCGGACGCACTCAGGGTGTTAATGCTACTAAGACAGAATCCAGACTCTAGCAGACAGCTGATGGTCACCCCAGGCTTAGTAATGCTTCTGTGAACACCACGGATTCATCCTGCTGCTGTGGGAATTAACACCATTTTCAACACTGGCTGCGCTCCAGAGATATTGACCTGCGACACCTGGGGAACTTAGAGAGAGAGAGAGAGAGACAGGTGTGTTACATTAGTCTTTACCTCCATCTGCTTTATCACACCTAATACATACCATACACAGTAGCCATGACTCGTTATAATGTGTAGTAGACTGGTGCATATGGTGAGCTGGCACGCTGCAGTGCGCAAGGACTTAACCCACAGGGTGTGGATGTCATTCAGGAGTTATAATGACTCCTGATAATAGTGCTGGATGAACATGACCACCTGGAAAACATCAAGAGGTGTTGAAGTAGTCATCGTGTAGACTTTGTAGGTAGTATAAACCTGTTTTATAACTAACTGAAGCTTGTTGACTTAAGTTTGGCGCAGCTGTACCGCGCATGCGCACTGATTTGTCCAGGGAAGTACTTCTTCCCCTTAAACTGTTTGTTACTCTGTGAATGATGGTAAGACTTTTTAACATGACTTTTTCGAAGGACATTAAGCTGGGACTCACTGATTACAGTGACTTTGCATAGTGCCCATATAGACATATACCACTTTTTTATTTAATTTAATTTTATTAATTTAATTGATTATTTTTGGTCTTAATTATTGGTAAAAATTAAAATATGTCTATGTAGGTGTGGCAGCCTGAGGAAACCTGTCACATTGTAAATATTTACATTATTCTGCATGCATTTTAATCACAAGTAACACCTGCTTACCCAACAAAATGAAATTTAAATTATCTTTAATCATTTCACTTTCATTAAATATGCCCCACCTTCTTTGACTGCGTTCAACCCCCCTTTCACTCCGCTGATCCTGATTGTTAGGAAAATAATGACTCATTAGATTCCTTAAGTCATATCTCTGGTGTTGGTTACATTTCTTGTCATCAGTGTCTCCTTTCCTTAATTAGGTCGTTAAAGTATTTACAAACTTTCTCTGCTGTCATCCCTTCAAAGTGTGTAAATGCTCTGGTCTGTTTTCAATTTAATTCAATGTAAATTTTATTTATATGGCACTTTTAACAATGGACATTGTCCCAAAGCAGCTTTACAGAAAATAATAAAAAGGGTTAAATATATATTTATAATT
>JAOVVF010000029.1:9805017-9822385 GCA_028565595.1 Duopalatinus emarginatus | reverse complement strand
GTAATGTAATTCATGGTTTCTACATCTGTCCATTATGGTGTATTGTAGACTGTCCATGTCCACGGTGGGTCAGATGATACTGCAAGAAGATAAGGCCACCACAGTGTTTTGACCACCACATACATTTTGACAGCCAGTATCTGAACACAGGCTGATTTTATTAGGTTCATGTAAGCTTTGCATGTAGCAATTCAAAAACTTGACTAAATTGTAAGAAAAGCGCATTTAACCGGCAGGTTTTAGACATTTTTAGGTAGACAGACCCCACTGTGAATTTAAACTGGCTCTTTACTTTTTTTTTTTTTTGGTACCATTCCTGCCTTTTCCATTTTCATATTTTATCTAACCTGTAGGTTTAAATAATGTATCACTAAACTTGCATTTAATTATAAGATTTTTTTTTTGTAGAAACTAAAAAGAAATGCTTCACATTTTGTTTTGCTATGTAAAAGATATGCAGTATGTTCATCCACACTGACACACTACAGTCCTCACAAAAAAATAACCAAAATCCAATACCTCTGATATTTTAAGATAAGACATGTTTCTGCAGCATTTCAGAGGTTCTGATGCACAAGTCTGAGACTTTTAGATGAGGATTAATGAATTATTCTGATTTGACTGACTGGCAATCATGTTGATGTTCCTGATACAGTGTGTGCTGTGAAGTGAGCCTGTTATGGAGGAGGAACCTCTCTTGGATTTGGATAATCTGTCTGAAGCAGAACAAACCATCATTTTAAAAGTCTTGTTGAGGGATAATGAATTATGCAAGCAGGATGAAGGCCGGATCAGGTATGTTTGTGATTTAAATATGTTAATATGATCATACTATATTGTAGAACTTGCTGATTAAAGGGGAAGTGGTGCTATTTATTATGTACGTATTTTATCATGCCTCTGTGTAATCTGTGTGTGTGTTAAGCAAACTCAAACAAGTGGAGTCAGACCCTATGCGCCTTCACTTCCTCACGGGCACATGGTTCACTGAACAACGAGCCAAGCGCTATCAGAGTCGAGGGACCGATGTTGTCCAAACCTCTATACGCCGCAAAAGGAGGGACAAAGGTCATTTATGTCAGGCAACATTTTAAAATGTGCTCTCACTGTAATGCCATATTTTAGTCCTGCATATAGGTAATTTTTTACTTTCTTAAGCTTTGCACGTCTTTACCATTTTGTACCATATAATTTTCACGGTGTAGATTTGCCTGTGATGTCACTGTTTGAAGAACAGAAAGAACAGAATTTATCTCCAAGGCAGGACGAGACCACAGAAGTGTATACGGCAGACATGCAAGATAAAAAAATTAAAGAAAAAGAAACAAAAATAGAGGAGGAGAGAAATGAAAGGTTATTTAAAGCCTATTTCAGTTCCGAAGTCACATGAATTAATGTCATCGCAAATGTCTAGGACTTGAGCTAACATAAATAAATTTTCACAGTCCCAGCCTTAGTGTGGCCCCTGAACCGCGACCAAGGACCAAGCGAAGCACAAAGGTTAGTTTTGCAGTTGGTGTGTGTAAACACCATATCTGAGCTTCAACTAATGTATTTGTCTATAATTCTGTTATGACTTATAGCAGTTGACTAATATTAATTAAAAGGCAAATACACTCTTATTGAACATAACATGACCCAAAGTATGTGGACACCTGACCATCCTACCCATATGTGGTTCTTCTCTAAACTGTTGCCACAATGTTGGAAGCACACAATTGTATATTTGCATATAATTGGATGTTCTATGTGGTATCTTTCCTTTCAATTTACTTTCACTGGAACAAAGTGGCCTAAAGCTGTTTTATGATAATACCCCTGTGCACAGTGCCCAACCCCACTGAACACCTTTGTTGTGAATAGGAATGGCAGTGGTGCACCTGTTTGTTTGTTTGTTTGTTTTTTCCTCCTTCACTGCTTTTGTGGCTTTTTGTTTTTGTTGGAATAGCCACATATGGGTGTGATGGCCAGGTTTTGACATACTACTGGCTATATAGTGTGTCTTACAGTCTAATTTTTTTGGTAAAGAACACAATAAAATGCCAGATCGTTTTTCCCTAAAGAATACGTTGAAGTGCCAGGAAAAACTGGTACAGACAAGCCTATGCAAAATACATAGGCTGGTGATGACAACATAATGGAATATAGTTTGTTTAGCCGGCAGTCCATCAGAACCCTGGTATTCTACAGATGCCTCTGACAGGTGAACGTTATGTGTGCTTCCATTCTAACGAGTTACACCAGTTCATGTCCTGCATTCATTCTGATGGATTTGGCCTCTTCTAACAGGACAATCACCACAGACATGTCTAAAGATGCTAAATTATGGTTAGAGTATCAGTCATGAGTTCAGGGTTTTGCCATTCCTAACTAAGCCACCAGATCTTAATGTTATCAAACACGTTTGTGATGCCATGCAACACGCTGTAAAATACAGAAATCCTACACCACAGAATACAACAGAATTGTGGACCATTCTGCAGAAAGTATGGTGTTCATTGCCCACAGAATGTCTTCACAAGTTTATGCCCCATGGGGGACCTACCAAGTATTAGACTGGTGTACCAGGTTTTCTGACACTTTACTATATTTACAGTAAACACACAAAACTAGTATACACTGACATTTTGCTATTGTTCTTTGTAGCCGAACACTGAACAAAACGAAAATATTTCAGAAGTTGAGGTCAGGGAGATTACTGAAGGTAAGTTCTTTTCAAACCAAATGACTCAACATGGACCTAGCAGACTTGTCTGTGTATTTTATCTGCCTCGTCTTTCTGTCCATTTTACAGAAAGTGTTGCAGATTCAGAGGACAGATCACAGCAGAACACAGCCTCGTCACTACAGGCATGTACACAGATATCCAGCTGGAGTGTTGATGCAGTAATGTGTACAGTATATTCTGATAGTGAGTACTACAACTAAACAGTTTTTCAGTTTTGTATTTGGTCTGTTTGTCTATAGGCAGATTCTGATGGTGATATTGATTCTGGCAGCACTGAATTGGACTACACCAGATTTGGCTCCGTTAACAACTTGTACTCTAATAATACGGTATGGTGCAAACACCCCTTCATACAGCAATATATTGTACGGCATAAATGCAGACATTCACACCTGTTTTATATTGACTGACACATCCTCACCTCCACAAGCCTATATCCTTCCAGCCAATGCTTCCATAAATGAACAGAATGAGGAATAGTGCACTAAGCGGTTGTTTCTTTATCCAGGAAACAGATAAGTCTCACCATGACGATAGCAGCAGCCTGTACTATGTATTTATTTCATTCCTTCACCTTGACTTAATCAGAAGATGTTCACAGAGTACAGACAACTGGGCACCAGCTGCCTAGCAGAGTCAGGAAAGTATAAACATCTAGCGTAAATATTTCAAGGAAACAATAAAAAATGAAAAGCCTGTCACTTATTCACATGCATAGAAGACTCTAGGATTATAAATAAAAGTGCTAAATATTTAAATGCTCTTAGAGGAATAAATAAATGACTAGAGAAGGTGACCAGAGTGAGTGTGGGAACCTGCATGAATGTCTGCATGTGTTCATAAGGATTTTCACAGGGAATTCTGGTTTCACCCATTATACAACAAGTGGGTAACTCTAAGTTGCCCTCAGGTCAAATCCGGAATCAAATATTTGATCACTGTAAATAGAATATGTATAGAATATGGAATAATAGAGTTTTATTATGTAAAATTTGACATGTTAATTCAGTCAGCTAGCTTCCTAAATTTCCTAAAATTTCCTCCTAGTGTGTGATGCTTCACAGCTCCAGGGATCTGGGGTTGTAGGTCTGCTTTTTAAAGGACCGTCCATGAGTATATGTAAATCAGTTACATTGGATGACTGGCAATATTGCTATGGAACCTATGTAATTGACCTGATAATTAAATATATATATATATATATATATATATATATCTCAGCTTGGTGTATTTCCTAAATGCTGCCATGATCATGCTGTCTATCAGTAAGTCGGTGCTAACATAAGCCACCATTTTGGGTATGTGTTTGTTTCCCATAGATGAGTGGCAGCATGATGAGCTTATACAGTGTTGGGGATTTTGGAAGTGTTACTGTGACTGGCCAGATCCAGTTCTCTCTCCAGTATGACTATAGGAAAGAGGAGCTTTCTGTGCGAGTGTGTCGCTGTCAGGACCTGGCTCCAGCAAGGAACAACCGCTCTGATCCGTAAGTGGTGAAATATTTCAACATTAATGTTAACAGTTGACAACTAGATGTACATCCATTTTCACACTTTCAGTTTTTTTGCAGGTATGTGAAATTGTACCTTCTTCCAGACAACACATCTCACAGTAAAAGGAAAACTTCAGTAAAGAGGAAAACCCTTAATCCTGTATACGATGAAACACTTAAGGTATGAATCTGTTTCAGGTATAGGTGCATAGTATAAGTATAGCTTTAAAGCTATAAATGTTATTATTGTAATTGTTTACAATGAAGCTATTATCTGCATTGTTGCTACACTCACTGGCCATATTAAGGGAACTTGATTGATTTTGTAATTATGTCATCAAACAGAGATTATCACACTCCTTAGCTTTCCAGAAAAAACCCAGTGCAGATAGCGGACGAATCTGGGCCAAATATGGCCCAGTTAAGGCACTTGGGGGCCAATTAGACAATAGCAAGTGTGTTGTGGCCACATTAAAAGTTTGTCATGGCATGTGGACTTTGGGCCACATGTGGTCCTTCACTCATTCTCTGTAAAAGTGCAGTGATGGTCCATATTATTCATATAATGTTGAACCCATATAAGGTGTGTTTCGGATTGCATTGAGTTTGTCCTGTCTCCACTCATTTATATTTTTTATGGACAGGATATGCGAGAGAAAGTCCTTGACTCTTTAGGTATCTTGAAATCTCATTCATGGGTAAAGGAAAAACGGAGCATGAGACTGACCATTGTTCTGCTATGGTCTGGCTGTGGGTTGTAATAGAAAGAATTACTGTCCTTAGTAGGGTGAAATGCTTGACAGTCCAGATCCGAGTAAAGACCTTCTCCTGTGAATTGAGAGGAGCCAGCTGACGTAGGTTATCTAGCATCTTACAAGCATGTCCCGGCTGACTACCAATAGAGTTTCGTCCCACTGGATTGTGACTTGAGGCAGATCTAGGAGCGTCTGAAGAGATTAGTTTCTAAATTGGCCTAGGATTGTCAGGGGATTCTCTAGGTTTGTGGCTGTGGTGTAGGAACAAATTGATTAATGATATACCTACATTAACCAATACTTATTCTATACATGGCAAATAATAAGTCATCATAAATAAAATAACAGTATGTTGCTAAATGTTGCTTATATTCATGGTAACTCAATGTTGAAACCCAGCACCTCAGTTGCCCTTACACATTTCGCACAGCTGTTAATCTTTTGGCGTATTTGGTTAATTATATAGAACAATATCAATTTATACAATTATTAAGTTTAGATTCTTTATGGTATGTTAATGTTTTTATGTTAATAATGTTAACTTTTGTCAAAGTGAAGTAAAGAAATATGATTCTATATCTCTACATATTAATTATACAATTTTCTCTAAAGAACCCCTCTAATCTTCACTCCAGTATAAAGTACGTAAATCGGACCTGCTGGCCCGCGTCCTCAGTGTGTCAGTGTGGCATATGGAGCGTGTGCGGAGGAACCTGTTTTTGGGAGAGGTGGAGGTGCAGCTCAGCCAGTGTGACTGGAGTCAGAGTAAACCAGTCTGGTACCCCCTCCATCCCAGGGTGAGTGAAATACAACCTGCAACCAAAACAGGCAAATGCAGGGCCAATTAAATGTACTGTGGCATGTGAAAAGAAATGACTAGAGTATTGCTTTTTGTCTCAGGTGAAAATGAATCCTGAAGCTGTCCTCAGCAGAGGAACCATTGTACTGACACTTAAATTCATACCACCTGGATCTGAAGGTCACTGGACACACATATAGGCACACGAATATAGAAACAGTGATATTTACAATAGGATTAAATTATATATTAATCAGGTATTTACAAATGTGTATGATATTTTTATGGATACAGAAGGAGGATTCCCTCTTAGTGGTGAGCTACACATTTGGCTGAAAGAAATTGTTGGACTCCTTCCACCAAAACGTGGCACTCCAATTATCTCTGTAAAAAGGTAAACTTAAACACTTGGAAACATCTGTAGAAACATGTATTTAACCCTCATAGAACAAGTACATGGGAGTGTCTATGGTGTGTTTGCAGTGTGGTTTTGCCAGATGAGAATGGTGTTAGTGGACAGGAGACACGGGTTGTCCGTGGTGCAGTCAGTCCTGTATTCAACCACACTATGGTGTATGATGGTCTGCAGTCCGATGACCTCAAACAGGCCTGTGCTGAAATTACTGTGTGGAACTCGTCCAGCTGCCTTGGAGGCGTTCACCTCAGCACAGGCTCAGGTACAGTGGGTATAGTGTCCCTCTTGAAATGTTAGATTTTTGTGATGTAAAAAGTTATAGCTGTACAGTTCAATTCAAAATTGCACAAAAATCTGCCTTGCTTAAACTAAACTTTTGTTGAAGCACCTTGTAATATATAACCTTATAATGCTAGATAATATTATATACAAATATCATGATTTCACCATTTGCAGTATATCAGTATACCTTAACTAGTAACGTTAAGTGTTTTTTTAAGGCAATTCAAATTTAAGGCCTTTAAAAGGTATTTTATCTGATGCAAAAAAATTTTACACAAAGGGTTAAAACAGTTTACAGATGCACTGGTCTAGCTGCATCCTGGTATTATGCCATTAATCTGACAATCAATTTCAAGGATTTCACCTTCTGTTTACACACGAACCCCCGTTGATATCCTTAGGTTTTGATGAATATATATTTGGTGTGTGTGGGTGTGTATGTGTACTTAGGTGTAAGTTACGGTCAGATGGTTTCCTGGATGGACTCTACTGAAGAAGAAATCAGTGTGTGGAATACAGTTATCCAGAACCCCAACAACTGGGTGGATGTCACTCTGCCAATCAGAACCAACCTTCAGAAGTGCTGAGAGTAAAATACCTGGCCTTCACTGCAGTTCAATTCCACAGACTTGAATCTATTCTAAGACATACTGAAGCTCGTCTGATGAATTTTACCAGCTGAAAACCTTACTATCACCCTTACATTGCAGTCTGTACATTTTTGATGTAGAAACGTGAAGACCTCTCTGGGCTTCAGTGCTGACTCCACAGAAAATCTAGTGGTTGGGATTTAGAGTTATCTGCTAAAGCTTCTCTCATAATGCCTCTGGCCCTGTGGTGGTATATCAAGGGCTTTTTTATTGGCTAACCAAATAAAAAACAGGTAGCTAATAATTCTGCATAGCTATAGCAAATGTCTATGCAATAATATAATTTTGTAATATCAGTTTATTAAATTTCTACATGAAATATTTTTGTAAATAGTATTTGAAAATATTGGGAAGAGTATTTTTTATATCATAATATCTGGTCATGCACCATTGGGAGCACCTTGTATGAAAGGTACAGCTTCAGGTTATAAACATTGCCATGTCTTGGGATTTCTGAGTATTTATACAGCAATGCAGAAGCCTGTTAGAGTTACATAATTGTTTTCTGCAGGTGATATGCTTCGAAAAGAGGCAAGCAGCCTTGTGGTACAACAAGGAAGTGATATTGTCCTATTCTTATTGCCAGCTGCACTGACAAGCTTGGTACTTTCAGAGGGGTCATCTAAAAATAATTTATATATAGCAGATACAAATCTATTGTCTGTTAATCAAATAAATATTAAAGTAATCACACATAATCTTTCTGTTTGTATCCATGTGTGTGTGTACTATAAGGTTGATCATCAGGCAAATCACTTTTAGATGACCACTTGGATGACATTATATATTGATATTGATCTTTTATTCAAATTATTTTCTTTACTGATATAAAAAGGTGTGAGCCCTCATTTGTAAAATCCATCAGCTTGATTTGTTTTCTTTAGTGGCTTAAAAATAAAATCGAAGCAGAACATGCATATAACCCAGATAGCATATGAGTCATGGCCAAGATCTGGCCCACACCTAAAACTTTATCTGGCTCACATACCACAGTGGAATGGCAGCGATGACTTTATCCTGATATGGGTACCGGAAGTCACTTCTTCTCTTCACTTCTTTATATAGCAATATTTATATATTATTTATGTGGCACCCTGATGAGGATGGGTTCCCTTTTGAGTCTGGTTTGTCTCAAGTTTTTTTTTATCTTGTCATCTCAGGGAGAATTTCCTTGCCACTATCACCTCCGACTTGCTTATCAGCGATAATTTGTATAAATGTATAAACCATTTTTTCAAATATTTTTATAAAGCTGCATTGGGACAATGTCCATTGTTAAAAGCACTAAAATAAAATTTAATCCACAAAAATATGTTTGGGCCAGTTTTGGCCTAAAAGGTAAATGCCATACGAACACTGCATGTGGTCCACATGTGGCCCAAAGTCTGCATGCCATCACAAACTTTATATGTGGCTGCTGAAGTTTTTATTGACATAAGTGCCTTAATGGGCCAAATGTGGCTCAGAATAATTTGCAATTTGAGGATCACTATCCGAGTATTAGTTTCTTTTCAGTCAGTCAGTCAATTATTTTCTTACGTGCTTAGTCCTTCAGGGTCACGATTTGTCCAGAGCCCACACAGACACAGGGAGTTCACACAAAACTCTGGTTTGAGACCAGACCAAGAGTCAAATCCACAACCCCCATTCCCTGGAGCTGTGTAGCACACACACTAACAGCTGTGCCACCCAGTTTCTTTTCATTTGATTTACATGAGTTCATTTGTTTTACAGACAACCATACAGGATAATGAAAATACAACTTAAAAGTAACCACATAAGTACAGTTTTAAGTAGGCTGTCATTACTGAGTGCAATGTTTAGTTTCAGGTTTGGCTTCTTATCTCAGGTTTCACCCAGTCTGGTGGGACTTGAAGAAGGCAGTCGCAGCACGCAAGCCTAAGGATGTTAATGAACTTGAGGCCTTTGCCCATAAGAAATGTGCTAAGATATCTCTGCAAAAATCTTGCACTATGTTTCACTTCTGAAGGATGTTTTTACTGCCAAAGGGAGTTGTACTAAGTACTAATGATGTATGTGACTTGAATAAGTTGAATAATTTGTCAATGAGGAAAACACAAAAAAATTATTTTTAAAAAAACATATTGTCATAATTTAAGTTGAATTTGTCTATTACACAAGCCTTTATTTGATCTGATTGTGAACAAGATAAAAAATAAATCTCAAACTTGCTAAAATACATTACTGCAGTTGGGGTTGAATAATTTTGAACACAACTGTACATTTGGATCAGTACTACCAGTTCCGCTACTGAGCATTTACACAGCCTTCTGTCCAGATGTGGAGGAAAGTTACAGCTTTGTCTGACTGAAACTGGAGACTCCTTCCACAAACGTCTAACAATGTCAAGAATCACATTTCCTAAACTGTGCAGAGTCTTCCAATCTGTCCAAGCTGTTACTATAGAAATGATAAGGTATGAGGATGTATCCTCTTTCTATGTGTTTGTCACATCTGGATCAGTACTCCCAGTAACAGGTTAAACAATACCTACTACCCCTTTTTTTACCCGAATCATATAAAACTCGTAAAAGGCTGGATATTAAATGACTCCTTATGTACTATTCAGTGCACTATCTAGGGTGTGAGTCATTACACTAATACCCTGTACGAAGTGCACTCGTATAAGGGGTTATGAATCTATTTGAAGCACGCGCGGAACTGATGCGTCGCAGCTGACTGCGGTCATGTGAGCGCGTGTCACTTTGAAGTCATGTGACCTCGTGGACCCACGACCGCGTGTTTTGATTGGTGCGCACCGATGTTCCGGTACTTTGATAAGCACGAGCTGTTTACAATGCGCTGAGGTTGTGTATCGTGACTGTAGGCGGCTGTGCGTGGCGCTGTATGTGTGTTATTAGCCCGTTAATAAAGCAGGGCTTTATTATGGGGACCTTTCTAGCTGTAGTCGTGTTGGTCGGCTGTGTCTCAGGTAAGAAACAGACACTTCCCTTTGTGTTTCTCTGGGTGACACTTACAGGTGAGGAGTAATACACATCGTGGCGTGCTGCTTTGGGAAAATAATCAATGTCTGAAGGGTATAAAGTGGAGGGTTATGATCTGAAGTTGATTATTTTCCAGTTACTGCCCACCCTGTAGTGTTTCAGATAGTAATTCTCCACTTCATGCTCTTTGGATGTTGGTTATTTCTTATTGACAGTGTTGATATCTGAAAAGATGGGAAATGAGGAAAGTAATCAATGTCTGCATGGTTGAGGTTGAGGGTTACCATTTGAAACACTACCGGGCATGCTGCGTTGGGAAAAGTATCGACGATTAAATAATATGAGGTGTGGTGTGGTACAGTGGTAATATCATTGGCTCTAATGTGGGAGACCTGGGTTTGATTCCCGGTCTGGGCAGCCAGTCTGTGCTACACCAATAAGGGTCCTTTGGCAAGACTCCTAACACTACGTTGGCCTCCTGTAATACCAGTAAGTTGCTCTGCCAAATGCTGTAAATGTAAGTGGAAAGGCTGCTGTCCGCAGCACTACAGGTTGTGCTGCTTTGGAAAATAATCAGTGTCTGAATAGTATAAGTGAAGGGCAATTTGCCACTGATTACTGTTTTTATATATTAAACAAAGACTTCACACACCTATCCACTTTTAATTATGTATAATGTTGTAGAAAACAAGTTAGATCCAGGTATCACTTGTAATACCTAAGGACGGTTCCTCACCAGCCTCTCTGGCCTATGACAAAGTCATGTGATGTTACTGATTAAGCAGCCTTCTGTCCAGATGTGGTAACAAAGTGCTAAAACTGACAAAGTGCTAAAACTGGAAACTCCTTCCAAAAATGCTAAACATCTCACAATAGCAAGAATGACATTTTAATGTCTCCGTGTCTGCTGTACCATCCATACAGGCAAGCTGTTACAATAAAATCGATGAGTTAATATAAAACTTGTACCTTGTAAATGTGGGGGGCAGCTGTAGGCTTGTGGTTAAGGAACCAGCCTTGGGACCAGAAGGTCCCAGGTTTTAGCCCAGCAACTGACAAGACTTGGTGGAAGTACCCTTAAGCAAGGCACCTAACCCCCAACTGATCCTGAGTGCTGTGTATATGGGCTGCCATCGCTCTGGGCGTGTGCTCGCTGCCCACTAGTGTGTGTTTGTTAGTGTGTATGTGTGGGTCAAATGTGAAGAGTCAATTTCACTGCACAGTGGTCAAAAGAGTAGTTTGGTTTTGCTTTTAGCTAGAACCACTGTTGAAGATGCTGTTATAAAAAAAATTGACCAAACAACTTCTGAGCAGAATTGAGCAGTGCTGTAGTATATGCTGTCTTTATGTAGTTAGTTAAAAGGGAGATACAATTTTTTTAATGTCAATTATTAAACTAACATTTTTGTTTGTCAACAGTGTCGCAAGCTTTACCTCTTGCAGAGCGGATAGTTCCTGATTTTGGACAACAGTACCATATAAAAGGTAGTCATGAGACATTTTGTCCTTTACCCTTTCAATGGCAGTTAAGATTGGTACTCATTATGCCACTCCTATTGAAGGTGTCATCTCATTACCCTATGCTGAAATCAAGGAACCTTTTGAAGGCTGGTATGATCTACAGGGGAAGAGAAGCAGAATTGATTATTACCATGGTGAGTTTTGTTTCATGATTTTTTTTTTTTTTTCCCCCTCCATAACCTTTGTGTTAAATGTAGTATTGGTACTCTTGAGTTTGAACACATTTTGGAAGTTCTTTACAAATTCCTGCAGCTGCCAATGAAAAATTTGTTAAAAGTAAAGTTTTGGCCCCCTCGATCCAGACCTATTTAAACAGGTGATATGATCTTGATGGCCTGACTAAGTAGCTGATGAGCTGGAAATGTGAGTTTTAGAACATAATCTGCTGTCCCCTGTATTTCCTTCTATATTTCTTATTTGGCTATTATTTGGCTTCTTATTTTATTTCATTTTTTTAAGGATTTTGGTCCAATTGCATTAACATGAACAGGATAATTGCAAATTGCCGCAACACTAAATTTATTTCAGAAGCTAGGCTCTTGTCTGTTTTTAAGAGGCTAAATAAAAATGGAGTGTCGAATGCTGACATTTGCCTAACTTTATGTAATGCTTAAAGTTGCATAATGTTGAAAAGAAGGAAATGCAAAAGGGGAACTTTCTGTCTGTTTGTTCAGGATTTTCCTAATCCTTCTGTTCTTTAAAGTACATCTCAAAAAATTAGAATAGTAGCTCACGTTTATACTTTAATTCAAAGAGGTAACTGTTATATTCAATACCGGTCAAGGTTTATTTACGTTTGGCTTATAGTTCATAAAAATCTAGAACCCAGTGTGTTTAGTTTAGCACACGCAACCACAATCATGGGGAAAACTGCTGACTGTCTTTTTGACAACAGTCTTCAGCACCTTACATAAGGAAAATGTGCAACAGGGAAGACTTAAGGCTTGAAAGAACTGTCAGTTCAAGAACAAGTGGACTGAGGCTGGTGTCAGTGCATCAAGAGCCACTGTGCACAGACGTCTCTAGGAAATTTGCTGCATTCCTTATAATATCCAACCAGAGACAACATCCGAAGCTTCTTACCTGGGCTAAGAAAAAAAAAGGACTGGACTGTTTACTAGTGGTCCAAACTCCTTTTCTTGAAAGTAGATTTTGGAAATCAAGGTCCTAGAGTCTGGAGTGGAGACTGAGGTGTCGGATGTCTAGTGTGATGAAGCTGATAAGCTTTATGGAGACACTGATTTCCTTTTCCATAAGGACTCAGCACCTGCCCCGAGTGCCAACTACTACCAGGTGGCTTACTGCTCATGAAATTACTGTGATCTACTGGTCAACCAACTTTCCGGACCTAAACCCAATAGACAATCTATGGGGTATTGTTGAGAGAAAGATGAGAAACAGATAAGCTAAGGGCCACTATTAAAGAAACCTGGACTTTAACATCTGAGCAGTGCCACAAGCTGGTGCAATAATTTGTGGTAAAGGAGCCACAACCAAATACTGGATGTATAATTGAGCATACTTGTCAGAAGTTGGACACTTTCTGTATTGTACATACTTTTGTTTGGTTGTATGAAATAATAATTGGAGATGCTGGATTTCCATGTGGTGTGTTTTGTTTTTTTGGGTTTTTTTTTTTTTTAAATGCACTAGTACATAAAATGTTTGAGACGTATGCCATTGTTAAAGAATAACGTAATTTAGCATAGTATAATAAAAAAACCCAATTATTTTTATGAGTGTCCTAATTGTGATCCCTTAAGTTAATTTCCAGGCTGCTGCGCCTATTGCTCAAACCTACACAGGGTATGCTTATGTCTGCATTCTGAGTGTTTTTCTTCTGCTTTGTGGTAATTCATTAACAGGACAAGTCTCCACTTTTCAACTCCGAGCAGCAGGTGATCAGGGTGTCGGCTACAAAATCACACCTGTGACAACTGAGACTGAATTTAATGCCATGAAATGCTTCCAAGTCAATGGCACTAAGGAGGATCCAGTTCTGCCTCAAGCTTCACTGCCTGATCTCCAGGGCTTTAAGGTGACAACTTGGTTTTAGGAAACTAACTGTAGCCATAGCTTTAAAGTGTCCATAGCAATGTTTCGAATTATTCAGCATGAAAATAATTCAGATAACCTGTTACTTGAAGACTGATGCTCTCGTGTGTGTGTGTGTGTGTGTGTGTGTGTGTGTGTGTGTGTGTGTGTGTGTGTGTGTGTGTGTGTGTGTGTGTGTGTGTACACACACACAGTTCGAACATATGGAATACTTTGCGGGCTTCTTGTGTGAGGTGTGGAAGAATGTTACTGTTGTAGGTCACAAAAAGAACACTTACCGTCTGTGGGTGGCTCGACCAGAGGGTGGGGCATCAAGGGCCATACCTTACCATTATGAAATGATGGGCTACAACACACTTCTAGGTTCTCACTATGACAAATACCTCATTGACTACAGTGACTTCAGCCCTCGAACTAATCCTAAAGACTTTAATATACCAGGAGGTAAAATGCCTGATCTCACATTTGCTGGCACAGGCATATATAACTGCTCATGCCTCTTAATATTGAAATATCTAACTGATGTTTTCTTATAAGGTCTGAGCTGTGGTCCTTTTCCTGGGCCAGGAGTGGAACACAGGATACTAGCCAATCCTATTCAAGACCTGATTCATACTTCTCCTGTGGGTCATGCCCATCGCTTATTTGGGCATTTTAAGGAAACGTATGAGCGTGACTATGAAGATGAGGTGGAACATGAAAAGCGAGAACACCACTTTGTGCATAATGTTCGGTGAGGAACAGTAGTGGTAGTGGAGGCATAGTGTTTGGGTTGTCCATCTTTCCAAAATTAATTTTTATTTGTTCTTGATTTGTAAGATTTCTATGAAATAATCATTGTAACTTGCTGATAAAGTGATTTTCAGTTTTAGAATTAATCCAGACAGGATGGTTAATGTTTTATATTAGGCTAGTAATGATTTGATTAACTCTGCGATAATGTTTTATATTACTTGCCAGTCTAATAAAATGTAATGTGCCTGTTGAGACATAAAATATAAGGCTATCTATATAGTATGTGTGAAATGATTATATAAAATGCTGGTAATATTACACCACCTTTTAAACCCTTTAAACCTGTTGGTGTAAATCCTTGTTTTCCTATTTAGGATTTGCTGATGGTTGTGCATCTCCTTTTGCAGTTACATTCACTCTATGAACCGAGCAGGCCTGTCCTATTCCCTCTCCATTAATCACCTGGCTGACAGAACAGAGGAGGAACTGGCAATGATGAGAGGTGGGAAACGGAGGAAGACCCCTAACAAAGCTCAACCTTTCCCCACTGAACTCCGCGCTCTCACTTTGCCTGACTCCCTGGACTGGAGGCTGTATGGTATGCTCTATATGTTGGATTTGGTTACTATTGACCTGTCTATTATGTACTTAGGTTTGTTTTTACTATCTCTGCAATATGTTAGGTGCTGTAACCCCTGTAAAAGACCAAGCTGTCTGTGGGTCCTGCTGGAGCTTTGCGGCAACTGGTACACTAGAAGGAGCATTGTTTCTAAAGGTAAATTGCACATGAACTACTAATGATCCCTAGGTACCATGATGCTCAATATTATTTGATTATATTTTACATTTGTTAATCTTAACTTTTAAAGTTTATCAAAAACTTTCTTATAAAGCATGCAGCACATTTCTACCACATCCTTTCTTGCTTTCTTGTAACAGACAGGGGAGCGTGTGGCATTGTCTCAGCAGATGCTAGTGGACTGTACATGGGGTTTTGGAAACAATGGCTGTGATGGAGGAGAGGAGTGGAGAGCATTTGAATGGATCATGAAACATGGTGGCATCTCAACTGCAGAGAGTTATGGAGGATACACTGGCATGGTGTGTATTAATTGACAATTACTTAAATATGTGCACCATATTTGTAGAATTCTGAGAATGTTACCACCACAGCTCAGGTATATTTATTTCCCATGCAAGTCATCTTCCACTACCTAAAAAAGGGCATCTTATATTGTTCTGGATGAATTCTGTGATATTACTTATGATATGAATACTTAAATTATTGGCACTAGGAATGAAAAAATGGGTATTTGGGATGTATATCCAGAACATGCCTTATGCCATATAAGCTCTAAATACACCGTTTTTGCATTTAATCAATTTACATACAGTTTTAACGTTTACACAATAAGATCTGACTGCACAAGAAGAAAATCATGTATGAATAGAACTGATCTCAAAGTTAAACAGGAAACCGTGAGTGTATAATAAAGGGGTTGATTTGATTTTAAAATATGCTATACTGCAGTAACGGATCTACTGGCAATCTAATCAACTTCTTATTTTAGTTAATGAAGGTATGAAAAGGAGAAATGTTTACACCTATCAGACTGCTGTTTTTTACATTTATTCTTTGTGTGACCACTCTGTCTCTTTGGATTTGTTTCAGAATGGCCTGTGTCACTATAATTCATCATCTTTAACTGCCCATGTGAAAAGCTACACTAATGTCACCAGTGGAGATTTGGAGGCTCTGAAGGCTGCTCTGGTCAAATATGGTCCTACCGCAGTTGGCATTGACGCTGCTCACCGCTCCTTTAGCTTCTACAGTAATGGCGTGTATTATGAACCAGCTTGCAGTGAGTTATTTATACCCCCCTTTTTAAAAAAAAATATAGATAATGAGTAATGAAAGCTGTAATGCAGACACTTTTTTTAATCTTGACAATGTCTGATATGTATAACAGTATGTTTTAGAACTACTTGGTCCTGGTATAGGAAATGTATAGTTTGTATGGTTTTTGTTTTTTTGTTTTTTTTCTGCTACAGATGCACCGAGAAATTTTCGTGTGGTATTTCCCATTACAGTAAAGTGATCTATTTATTTTTTTTCATCCTTTTAATATAGAGAATGGGACAGATGACCTTGACCATGCTGTTCTGGCAGTGGGTTATGGGGTGCTGGATGGACAGCCTTACTGGCTGGTAAAGAACTCCTGGTCCACGTATTGGGGTAATGATGGTTATGTGCTTATGTCCATGAAGGATAACAACTGTGGAGTGGCAACTGCAGCCACATGCGTTACACTGTCCTAGTGTACACTGTTAAATCCTTAAAGAAATAACTGGTTACAAACCAGAGGTGATTTATTTTTAGCTACAACTCAGTATTTGCCTCCGTAGTATCTCATCTCAAAACGGCAACAAATTTTGCATTGTGTATTCTGAACCACATGGTGTCAGTCAAGTTTAACTTGACTGTTCCATTCGAGCACATGTACAGAATCTGCCAGATGTAGGTTTTTTTTTCCAGTCCAATTTACCACCGTCTTTAAAATAGTTTGAATGACATTACATGTCTAATGTTTGTTCATTTTTCCCCACATATGACATGCATGTTAACTGTTTTTGTTATGCAACCTTACTGAATAAAAAAACATTTTTTAAATGAAGACTTTTGACCGAATCCTTAAGCTCTTCTCTCAAAACTATTCTTTTTTTTTTTTTTTTTTTTTTTTTAATCTGTGGACTCTCACAAGGTGGAGGATTCTTGGATAAGGACATTTCCATCTAATACAATTAATTTATGAATTGTCCACCATGAGGTGTCCAGTGCTTGGCTGTCCAGATATACACCATTCATCTTTATGCTTTGGGAAATTCACATTTGTTCTTTTTATACAAACCGGATTCCAAAAAAGTTGGGACACTAAACAAATTGTGAATAAAAACTGAATGCAATGATGT
>JAOVVF010000029.1:9782799-9792901 GCA_028565595.1 Duopalatinus emarginatus | reverse complement strand
GAATAGACACAATTAACATTAGATATTAAATTATAATAGGAATAGACACAATTAACATTAGATATTAAATTATAATAAGAATAGACACAATTAACATTAGATATTAAGTCAAAGTAAGACTAAATACATCCAATACTAAATACATACAGTTTTATATACAGTTCCTGTCTGAACTATATTTTATCACTACTGTTTTTTTTGTAGCTCATTTTAATTGTACTGTAATAATAATAATAATAATAATAATAATAATAATCATCATCATTATTATTATTATTATTGTAATAGCAGTAGTAGAAATATGATGTGATGGAGATATTTAAGTTGTCTTTTTTTCTGCTTTTTAACATATCCCTTTCACTTTGCAGTAACCCCATGGTGACGGGGACATCAGTCCTTGGGGTGAAGTTTACAGGGGGTGTCATCATTGCTGCTGACATGCTTGGCTCTTATGGCTCACTGGCCCGTTTCCGCAACATCTCCCGCCTCATGAAAGTCAATAACAACACCATCCTCGGAGCTTCAGGGGACTATGCAGACTACCAGTACATCAAACAAGTCATTGAACAGATGGTGTAAGTCTTTGTCTTTGTTCAATTATACTTGTATTTTTCTATACAGTCTAAATCCTTAGGTATAAGTCCGGTTAAGACTTGCACAATATGATGTTTAAACTCTTTTGGTCATGACTTGCAGTGTACACCATGAAACATTGATCATGTTCAGCCAAAGCATGCAAAGATATCTGGGCTGATTAACATACAAGTGCACAAATTATGCTGTGAACCAAACACCACCCTGGTGTACTTACTGCTATTTAAAAGTTTGAAAGGGCTGAAGTAGGATGTCTCCTGTTTCAGAATTACCTCTGCTTCTGTCATTGGTTTCCCCTTTCTGGCTGGTCATAATAAAATAAGTAAGGAATAAAACGGTGCTGTTGGGTGTTCTGTTGTAGAAAAATAATCAGGGGCTGGGTATCACCCTAAACTTGCTAATTTGCCTATGACTGTATTTCTCAAAGTGTTTTATTCCACTTATACTGCAGTAATTTGTACAATACAATCACAATACAGTAGTACAGTAACATTTTATTTTAACAAATTTTCATTAGTAAAAAATATATAATGTTATTTATTTGTGTATTTTTTTTGTCATGGGTCACTATAAACAGCCATTCTTTCACCATTCTCATTTCCTCTCTCTTGAAGTTAATGAAACAGTCATTTATGATGCAGAGAAGCTACAATTCACAAAACCCTATATGTATTCCTGTGTTGAAAAACAAATTTGGGTTTGACTGTGGCTTTACACCTAGTGCAAGAAATTAAAAGCCATGGCCTCTGCATTTTGTTCATGTGGCATGTTTTCTGCAGCTAAATAAGTTGATTATTCATTGGTGTATTAAGTAATGCATCCATGTTGCTCTGTATTGCTTTTTTGTGCTGAATGTTCAGTATTGATGAGGAACTCCTTGGGGATGGCCACAGATACAGTCCCAAAGCCATCCACTCCTGGCTTACTCGTGTCATGTACAACCGCCGCAGCAGAATGAACCCACTTTGGAACACAGTCGTCATTGGTGGATTTGACAATGGAGAAAGGTTAGTGTTCAGTTTACTATGAAATCCACTGTATTCATATTTCCTGTTATACAAACAGCATTGCAGGTCTGCATGGATCTTTACTAACTATAGTAGTATTATACTTTGGAGTACTTAATTTTAAGGGACTTAAAAGATTACACTGACATTTTTCTTCAATATTACATCTAATGGGGCAGCTGCAGACTTGTGGTTAGGGAACTAACCTTTTAACTAGAAGGTTGCCAGTTGATCCCTGCTAGCTAACTTTCCTGGGCATTGTGGTTAGTATTGCCCACCACTCTGGGCAAGTGTGCTTGCTGCCCCTATTGTGTTATGTTTTATGTATTGTATTATGTAGCTGGGAATTGATGGATTGGATATTTATACCTTGTAAAAAAAATATATTTACACACATTTTGTTTGTATTTTGTAGCTTCCTGGGCTATGTAGACAAGCTTGGTGTTGCATATGAGGCTCCAGCAGTAGCCACAGGATTTGGTGCATATTTGGCTCAGGTGAGCTTCATATGTAGGACATTTTTTATTTGTACTTTTTCCCTGCATGCCAAACACTTTTTGTTTTAGACATCATGTCAATTATTTCTAAACTGTTCCTGTTTATGCCTGTTTCTTTTTAGCCCTTGATGAGAGAGGTGCTTGAGAACAAAGTAGAAATTTCCAAGGATGAGGCACGGGCACTGATAGAACGTTGTCTCAAAGTGCTGTATTACAGGGATGCTCGGTCTTACAACAGAGTGAGAACTTTCACTGATCTTCACGAATGAAATATATACAAAAAACATTTAATGTAGTTGCATTAAATGGTTGTTTATTCAGAACCCATGCTATTTTACTGTTTTTGTTTTGCTTTAGCACGAGATTGCCATTGTGACTGAAGAAGGAGTTGAGATTCTTGGACCACTGTCTTCAGAAACGAACTGGGAAATTGCCCATATGGTCAGGTGGGTTACATGATGATTAGTATTCTGTAACAATGTGTTTATTTTTTTTGGTTTTTTTTTGTGGTAGCCCACAAAAAAGGGTCAGCATTGTCATCTCATTAAGAAATGTAGTAAATTTCTCAATATACATTTGTTTTAATGTGCCAGTATTACCAAAACTGTAATACTAATAAAATAAGTATTACATTTGTATTCAATAAGTATTTGTATTCATAACTATAAATTCAAATTTAAAAAAAATGTAATTTAAATAAGTAAATGTACTATTTTCTTTATCCTGCAGTGGCTTTGAATGAAGGCTCATTTGGACTTCTTTCATAAGTGGATTATTTACACCCCCACAACACAACTGCAGAATATCCAGACTATACTTAGTATGTTTTACATTTGTATTTGTTCCCAAAAATAAAATAAGTGCTAATGTGTGTCTGTGTCTTTAAGCCTTGGTTCAGGTTTGCGATGATCATTTACATAACATTATATATTTTCTGTAATTTTCATGCATTTAATTAAAAAGGAACATGCTAAAACCTCTGTTGACACACCAGGACACTGTACATACAGTGGTACCTTCATCACATACTGAGGCGTCAGAAAAACTCGTATGGGATTTGTTGTTTGTCAACACAAATATCTGGCAGGTGAACTCTATATGTGCCTCCTTTCTAACGAGTTAAACCCGTTCTTATCCTGCATTTATTCTGATGGGTTTGGCCTCTTCTAAAAGGACAATGCACAATCACACACACAGTTCTGCCAAATTACAGTTAGAGGAACACTCATCCGAGTTTGAGGTTGCCATTCCCACACAAGTTGCCAGATCTCAACGTTATGAAACACATCTAGGATGCCATGTAACGCTCTATAGAACAGAGAAATATTACACAGAATACAACAGAATTGTAGACCCTTGTGCAGATTTCCGCTTATTGAGTCTATGCTATGTGGGGGACCTACCAAGTATTAATTCAATTCGATTTTTACAATGGACATTGTCCCAAAGCAGCTTTACAGAAATAATGAAGGGTTAAATATACATGTGTGTGTGTATATATATATATATCCCTAATGAGCAAGCCAGTGGCAAGGAAAAACTCCCTGAGATGACAAAAGGAAGAAACCTTGAGAGGAACCAGACTCGTAAGGAAACCCATTCTCATTTGGGTGACACAGATGTGTGAATATAAACAAAATCAAAAGTGCAGGTAGCCAGAGAATTAAAGTCTGTGACCTAATTCATGGTTTCTACATCTGTCCATTATGGTGTATAGTAGACTGTCCATGGTGTGTCAAATGAGACTGCAAGAAGATAATGGGTCCCAGTGAGACTGGTGAACCAATCTGTCTAGCACTTCTGTGTGTATTCCTCTGTGGTTTCTATCATCATGTGAATCTGTAACTGTAAAATACACCCTTAAAATGTTTGTTTAAAAGCACTGTATTGCAGACATCTTCAGTATAAGCTGCCATTAGGAACGTCAAAGAACATTTTAAAAATCACCAGTACAAACAAACATAATGCTTTTATTGATTACAAAATAAAATTTCCCTTTTAGAAAAAGTCTAGAAAAAAAAGGTTTTAGGGATAAAATGAGGTTCATGTCATATCAAAGGACAGCCCTTTAATTATGAACAAGCAGCCCTAAATACAGTAGATCACCTGTACCACTTGTACACTGAGGACTTTTTCTCTCATTCGCAATGTGCACGCTTTACAGCAGTAATAGTGATAAAGTCAAGGAAAGAAGTGAACAGTTGCACTTTGGCTGAGCTATAAAACAGATCAGCATTCAAAGCAGACGGGTGTATTTATCTACATGGCTACAACTGAGTTTTTGAGACACTGGTGGTCTCTATGATGTTTCTATGTCTTTTATACATCATGTAAATAATCGAAACAAGTACTGCAAGCCAAGTTAGTATGATTAACCTATGCTAATCACTTCAGCACTTGTTCCAGTGTTTTTGCAGCAGTGTTTTAGAAGACCCTAGCTGGTCCAGCTAACTTAAAAAAAAATACTATAAACAGGAAAGAGCATAGGATTGTATAAGGAATGGCAGACTACACTTCCAAAGAAAGACACATACACCTAACCCAACGAATTTTTTTTTTCCATCACTGGTGACCAACAAAAACGGACAATGAGGCCATGGGAGCTCATGTCAAATTAACAAAACAGTCAAGAAACATTAAGACATGAAAAGAAAAATCAGTCATAACACGAACACAACCTGTCCGAACAGCTCTGAACTGTCCAGTCATGGATTCCACAAAACCTCCAAAGGTGTTGTATAGTATCTGGCACCTAGACATTAGCAGCAGCTTCTTTTGTGGATCTGGGAACGGACCAGACAGGATAGCCTTGAGTGAGCTTGTTGCTGGTTCACAGATTGTTTTTCCCTGGACCACTTTTGGTAAGTACTAACCATGGTACTGGGAACACCCCACAAAATTGATTGTTTTGGAGATGACACAGCAATCTAGCCATTGCAATTCAGATTATCTTGTTACAGTGGCACCTGTCAAAGGGTGAGATATAGTAGGCAGCAAGTGAATAGTCGGTTGATGTGTTGGAAGCAGGAGAAATGGGCACGCAAGAGGACCTGAGTGACTTTGACAAGGGCCGAATTTTTATGGCTAGACGACTGGGTTGGTGCATCTCCAAAACAGCAAGTCTGGTCCAATCCCAAAAAAGATCCAGAGAAGGATTCATGCCTCTGGATGTCAGAGCTGTTTTGGCAGGTAGTATTGTTATGCTTGATCTGTGTTATTGGTGTTCTTGAAAAAGCTTGGTATAAAAGCAACCTGGAACACTAACATTTTTTTTACTTTTAAGTAATCAGTTTATCAGTTCTGCATCTTCAATTCTATGTAAAGAATCCAGATCTCCATCTTTCTCAGATTTTGTTTAGAGCTTGGGGATTGGATGGTGAAGGCTCGGCGAATCCTCTTCAGCCTCTGAATCATTAGATTCTTCTTCCTCAATTGTACTCATCACAAGGGCTTCAGTCAGTTTCTGCACCAACTCAGGAAATCCTCCTGCTGCCATCTCTGAACTACAGTTTAATACTGACTCAAAAGAGCGCTGAAGAAATTCTGGCTTTTCCGCTAGGACATCCAGCACCTCAAGGAGCCAGGCTGAGAACAAAAGGGCTAGGTCAGCAGGCAGAGTACCAATCAGGTCTTGTGGGGCTTCAGTCACATGCTGGCCCCATCGCGCTTGCAGAAACTCTCGTAGCACTAGACCGACACAGGCCTCTAGAGGCTGGAGACGACATGAGCATGCGTGAGGGATGATGCCTGGCAAAGTATTTGCACTTCTGAGCAATGCTAGGAACTTGTGATTTGTGTGCCCCCGATACGGGTCCATAAACAGCAACGCCTTACCTCCAGAGTTTGACTTCGCATGTCGATGCCACACTTTATCAAACCATATCTGGAGTCTTTCTTCATCAGAAAAGCCCTCTGGCCTAGCCTCCAAGATAATGTCTGGCAAGGTTGGTGCATCTGGGCTTAGAGGCTCTCCTCTAAGAAACACTATGGTAGGTAATATAGTGCCATCAGCTAAAGAGGCGAGTACAACATCTAAAAGCAGATCCTTTTCGCCAACCAACTTAAAAGCAGACATCATGGAAGAAGAATCGGCTGAGGCAGGATCAAGCTGCTCCATATCTATAAAAATTGAAAGCTCATCTAAAGCAGCAATGGTCGACAGACCCAAGCCATGTAGGTTGACCAGCTTCTGTATAACAGAAGTAAAAGTCTGCAGACGTTCCTGAACTATACGGGGTACCACTCGGCTGGATGTGGCCAGTGACTGAAGAGATAAATCATGGTTTAACAGAAAGTCCACAGCCCAACCATAAGACATGGCTGGTCCACCATCAGCACTCATGAACTGTGCAGCTACAGAAAACAAATTGGTTTCATCTATTGGAAGCTGCTGCTCACGCTGGCACAAAACCCACTCAGCCAACCGATCATTTCCTTGAGGAATTAAACCCTCTCTGCTCTTTGGCGGCCCAAGCTCAAGCTGATGCTTGAGTAACAAGGACTGGACTTCCTCTGGCTGCATATCAAACTGGTTGGCTGCCTGAGGAATGCCAAAGCACAAAGCATAGAGTAGAAGCTTGAGCTGTGCTGCAGTAAGAGATCCTCTGGCCTTAGTGCAGGCTTGAGTGTAGGCTTCGCTGGAAAGCACTTTCTGTGGTGTTGAATCTTTTGGCTGTGTCCCACAGTTTTCATCAGGCACAGTGCTTTCAACTACAGGCTGGACTTCTGAGGGAATAGATGGGGTATGTGCAGAGGAGTCAGGGGGGTTTATGCAATGGTTGGAAAGGGACACGGGTTTAGTGGCTAGTGAAAGTGAATTCTGATCCACGTGCATTTCTTGCTTCTGTATGATAAACCCACTGTTGATCCCCTGGCCATTTCGTATCAGGTCACTTGGTATGAAGACAAATCTACAAAACAGACAATCTAAGTTTAGAAAGAGAGAAAAAACACTACTATACATGATTAAAAATGCCTGTAAGATCACTTTATATGATCTTTATGTGTATCATTGTAACAGGGTCATAGTACATAGTAACCGTAATACATCCAAACATTTAAACAAACATCAAATAACACATACAACTTTTTTTTTTCAAATCAGGACCCTGATAATAAACAAGTTATAACACTATATACATGCTTTGGGTTTATTGAGAGTACAAAATAAAAATTCCGAAAATGTATGCCCCCTGTAATTTAATTTGAAATGCAACTTTAATTCAACAATGTGGTTATAAAATTAATTTTGAGGCATCTCGATTTTATACAATGGATTTTTTTGTTGCTATCTGACCACTTTTTAAAGCACAAAGTTCACTTCTTGGCTTCAGCGTGTTCAACACTGAGCAAAAACCCGGGTTCTTGACAAAAGTATGCACATATAGTTGCTTTTGAAACAATTATAGCTCCAAGTCTTTACATTTGACCACCCCACTGCTTTCTACATGAGGACAGAAATATTTTGGATGCATATAAATATAAAAAATATATATATTTCTCATTGTATTTAAAAGTTGTGTGACAAAAAATATTCATGTAAAAATATTTTTGAGAACTATGTATCAATGTAGAATATTTTATTAATATGCATCTAAAAAGATCCCCCCCATTACATCTATCAGCATCATATCTATTATTTTCTTGTAATGCTTGTCCATACAGGTAAATTTATGTTAAAGTTATGTGTAGCATATCAAAGATAACAGGTCTCTGTTGCGTCAAGGCTCGGCTGCTTCTATTCTGCTTATTTCACCAATTTCACCAATGCTGCAGCAAAAATGCTAATCCACTTCAATATATTTCTGAAAGATAAACAGTAAATGAACTGTTCTAATACCTAAACAATACTCTGTATTCTACTGCATCATATTATTCTTTATCATTTTGCAAGTGCTTCCCTGATTATAAATAAAAAAAAAAGGGAAATCAAATTACCTTTTATAACCCCGGGAAAATCCTTCTGGAAAAAAATTGAAAATAAGAAAAAACACTGATTTGTCAACATGTACATGCATAATTAGTTATCATCCTGAATGAATCAGAATCAGAACGTTTTATTGCCATATGAGTGAACAGGTTCACAACATTAGGAAATTGCTGCTAACATAAAAACAATGACTATTCCTACTGAACTGCTGTTTGCTGTATATGTATCTAAAGATCAACATTCAGAAAATCTGTTTATGTTTGTTACTTGTAATTCAAACCATACATGTATAGACAATGTAATATGTGTATAACTAATTAGCTTGATGGATTCTTCCATTAAATGGATTATCCACTTCGGTTGATCTGAAATTTAAATCATATCTGCATTTCAATCTACTCTGTTCTAATTAAGGTGTATACCGATCAGTCATAACAACCCTTTAGGCTTGGGCTCTACAAGACCACCGAAGGTGTTTCGTGGTATCTGGCACCAAGACATCAGCAACAGATCCATCTGTAGATATTCTGTAGGATTGGACAGGACAATCTTGCCTTCACCTCCCATGCACATCAGTAGTGAGCCTTGGGTGCTTATGACCCTGTTGCTTGGTTTGACCAGTTGTCCTTCCCCGGACCGCATTTGGCAGGTACTAACCACTCCATACTGGGAAAACAGGGCTGCTGTTTTGCTGCTCTGACCCAGTACTAAATGATCACTAAATGATCAAAATCTTTATTCTTGCCTATTTATCCTGCTTACAATACATAACATTTGAGTGCTGACTGTTTGCTTGCTGTGTCACATAACACAGCACCCTCACTTTACTTGTCAGTGTTTCTAAGTTTTTTTTTATTTTATGGCTGATGGATATGATACACTTATGAGTCAGATTATTAACAGATTATCTAAAAATAGCTACTGTTTGCTTTCTATTTATTACAACATTTCCCTGAAAGCTCCTATGAGGGAAATGTTATTGTCCTTGCATTTGTGTAACACTCACCGTGCAATTTGCAGTAGTTGACGGAGTGGTTTGGATTCTTAGCCAGGTGCGTGGCCATCAGGTCTCCAATCTCAGTAGAATACCCACAGGTACTGCATTTTAGTAAACCCAACCTGCCATAAAAACCATAATCATTAGATCCATATCTAGCCAAAGCCATCCAAAACATAAGGCCACTTACTTTGGACAAGGCTTGAACAAGTTCAGGTATTTAGTGGTGGTTTTGCGAGGAACATGAAAACTGCGAACAAAAACATTAGACTCGGTGAATCTTTTAATGCTTCATTTATGACATAACTGCTATTAAAGAAATGGCTAAGAAATTTTGCCTCACATTCTTACTACCTATTTATTCACATACGCACCTGATCATGTGGTTAGCATACGCTCTGGAGCAGCAGGTGCTATAGCGGCACAAAGAGCAGTGCACAACCGTGGGAAAGTGACTGGAAAAATCTGGAATGTCATAGTTGCATTCGATACAGAGCCACTTTTTTGAATGATCGCTAGAAAGAGAATAAACAGGCCGCATTAAGAGTTTACATGATGTTTTAGCTTAAACATCTAAAAATGTTAAAATCGAGCAAACTCCGGTCGCTTCATATGATTCACAACACAGCAACACAATGCTCCACTATACACAGCCAAAACAGGAACTGTTTTACTAGTTGAACTTTTATAGATTTGACTTGTTTTCCCCCTCAATGATATGCAGAGGCATGGGAATGACGATGAACCTGAGCAAAATATACAAAAATTATGTGTCCAACTGTCATCAAACTAACAGCACAATGTCCGACTAAAATAAAGCTGTGCTGCCAATAAATAACAGCTACACAAAACCCTATAATTATTATATTATACAAGATATTAGATTTTCCTATTTCCTATTATTTCCTATCTGACCCCCCCCATTAGTAATATAATTAGGGCCAAAACACTGACTTGTATTTAATAATAATAATAATAATAATAATAATAGATTTTATTTCTAAGCGCCTTTCATAACACTCAAGGACACTTTACAAGAGAATAAACAAAACAAACATAAGAACAGCACAACATACAA
>JAOVVF010000029.1:9740026-9750979 GCA_028565595.1 Duopalatinus emarginatus | reverse complement strand
CTTGTATATCAGTCTGTCTTGTCTATCAGTCTGTCTTATCCATCAGTCTGTCTGTCTGTCTGTCTATCAGTCTGTCTGTCTATCAGTCTGTCTTGTCTATCAGTCTGGTCTTGTCTATCAGTCTGTCTGTCTATCTGTCTGTCTGTCTGTCTATCAGTCTGTCTGTCTATCAGTCTGTCTTGTCTATCAGTCTGTCTTGTCTATCAGTCTGTCTGTCTATCTGTCTGTCTGTCTGTCTATCAGTCTGTCTGTCTATCAGTCTGTCTGTCTGTCTGTCTATCAGTCTGTCTATCAGTCTGTCTTGTCTATCAGTCTGTCTGTCTGTCTGTCTATCAGTCTGGTCTTGTCTATCAGTCTGTCTTGTCTATCAGTCTGTCTGTCTATCTGTCTGTCTGTCTGTCTATCAGTCTGTCTGTCTATCAGTCTGTCTGTCTGTCTGTCTATCAGTCTGTCTATCAGTCTGTCTTGTCTATCAGTCTGTCTGTCTGTCTGTCTATCAGTCTGGTCTTGTCTATCAGTCTGTCTTGTCTATCAGTCTGTCTATCAGTCTGGTCTTGTCTATCAGTCTGTCTTGTCTATCAGTCTGTCTTGTCTATCAGTCTGTCTGTCTGTCTGTCTATCAGTCTGTCTGTCTATCAGTCTGTCTGTCTATCAGTCTGTCTTGTCTATCAGTCTGGTCTTGTCTATCAGTCTGTCTGTCTATCTGTCTGTCTGTCTGTCTATCAGTCTGTCTGTCTATCAGTCTGTCTTGTCTATCAGTCTGTCTTGTCTATCAGTCCTGTAGCTCCAGCCTCCCCCCGATGTAGCCAGTAGGGGGAGCAGTTGTGCTCAGTTATAAACCAGGACTATTTCCCCATTATGTGCTTCACTGCAACTGGCAGCATCTCTCCGGGAGACACCCAAAAGCCAATGGAGAGAGTGTGCATGCCCGCGATTTGTAAACCTGCTGTATACGACCGGAGCGGACAGTCTGGAGACAGAGAGCGGCTTACGACGGAGTTCAGAGGCGTTATAACGCTCCAGTCATTCAGTACGGACTGACAAAGTCAAATAAAGAGGATTAATACTACAAACAGCAGTCAAACCGGATCGGTTTGGGGTATAAAGTCGTACAGTTCGTGTTCATTATGAAGAAGAGCCATCTAGTCAAAAGGGTAAGATTATATATATAATATTATAATAATTTATATATACCATGTACAATGTAACCTAATAATGCTCAGATACTGTTTACATTAATTAAAGCTGATGCTCTTATACATGGTATCACTGGGTCTGACCCCTTTGTCTATCTCATATAAACTCATGTACAGGACCTTGTCATACAAGCTTCACACAGATTTCTACAGCACATCAAGTTATTACATGTTAATAATCCATTACTGAGTATTTATATCAATCAATTAACCAATTCAATCAATCAATCAATCAATTATATGTTGTCCAGGACAGTGTTTTTCAGTAGCACCACACAGGAAATGTTTAAAGGAGTGTAAGAGTTTCCCCCAGGGCTTAATAAAAGCCCAACTTCACACACTGTCCTTCTCTCTCTCTTTTTCTCTAACAGGGTGTCCAGGATGCTGCGCCGCTGTCCTCACAGCCAGACAAAGTGGGATGGATTCGGAAGTTCTGTGGCAAAGGAATTTTCAGGGAAGTTTGGAAAAATCGCTTTGTGATGCTCAAGGGTGACCATCTATACATTTTCGAAAAAGAGGTCAGTGATATATAATGATTCAGTTGGTTTTCCAGTGACTATTCGTGCAATGCATGGCGAATCCCTGTGCACCCCTTTATCATCTTCCTCTCAGTCTAGACCGGTTATGACTTTCTTTTCCTCTAGAATTGGTTCCATTCCCTCTGAATGTGTTTATTGCAGATTAATGACTTAAAATGTATCTGCCCCTAGAATTGGCCGTCCAACAGAATTTTGTAGATGCAGTAAAACGTAATAAATCTATGGGTTTGTTTAATAAACTGAAACATGGGTCACTACATAAACATGTGCTACTATTACTACATATTCCATTACATATACTGTACATATAAGTACTACATATTTCATAAACATGGCATTAAAATTTTTGGATTTTTTTGGTTAAATATGGTTGTGAGTGGTGCAGCGTGTAGTGCAGCTTCTCAGAGTCCCTGCTTCAGTCCTGAGCTCAGGTTACTGTCTGTGTGGAGCTCATGTACTGCTCCCCAAGTAGATTTCCTTTGGGTTCTCTGGTTTCCTCCCACTTCCTAAAACATGCCAGTAAGTAGAGTGTTTCTGGGATACGATTCACCTCCACCCTGACCAGTTATTAAAGTATGTTATACAGTTATCCTGTATGTTATTCAGGTAATCGCCTTATTTTGTAAATACTATGGAACACAGTATTGTACATGATGCATTATTAATAAACTCAGCTCGCATCCTGTATAATGTTTTATTATAGGAACGTATTTATAATGATTTCTGAGAAGCATTTCAGAATTTTTATGATTTAAAAAAAACATTTTTTATATTTTAAATTGATTTGTTTTAGTTTAATCAAGTCCAATATTACATGTAATAAATGTTGAAGGAATGAATAGAGATAGAGAAAAATCTGATGAATAATAGACTGTTCAATGTGAAACCGATAGATGTTAAATTGTAACGATTTTTTAAATAAAATGCATTTTCATAAATTATTATACCATTGTGTATAATTCCTTATAAATGCATTTTAACATGTCCTGAGGATATTTCTAGTACATTATGTGCATGCCCTTCATAGAATGTGTTACTAAGATGATGCAAATGATAGTAATTTGCACGGATGTGCAGCAGATAGATCGTAGCCTGAAGCGTGACTAATTTTGCAGCTCTGTCACTTTGGGAGACAGTACATTGGATTGTTCCAACATAAGAAGACCATCTATAGTCGTCATCTCCTCATTTCCATCTGGACCATGCCTTTCAACTTTTCATGACTGCAGTTGCATTTTAAAATGTTTCTGCATGGCCTAGTCCTTACAAGTTCCGCTGCAGCCTTTTGGATTACGTACAATTGGGAGTACTCGCTTTAGAGGATCAAAGACGCAGCTGCACCCCTTTTTTTGTGGCAAAGGATCCCCAAAGCTCTGAATGCAAGGCCAATCCATACGCACATGCACACTTACACGTTTGCAACACAGAGCTGTAAATGCTCTCTTCATTCCAGTGTCTCAGTGAAAGGATGGTTAACAGCCCACTGATGATCCTATCATTAAAATTCTACAGCAGTAAGTGGTAGAGGAAATGGTTTGCTCCTATTGAGTCAAATTGAACTAAATCTACAATGTTATCATTGCTCATCTCATTATTAAGTAAATTGAGAAAATAAGCCAGAATAAAGAGAGGACAAGACATGCATGTTATTATGGGAGAGGCTGTAATAGTTTGCAGCTTGGGATTTGCAGAGATAGAGCAAGTGCACAGGATGCTGAGATGCTGATTTGTGCAATCTAATTATATTTGTTTCTTTCTTTAAATTAGGCCTTGTAAAAATGAACTTGGCAAGCACAGACTGGAAGTAGGTTCACGGCTAAAGGAAAAACAATATGTTCTGCAGATCGTTCCATAGTCGGTTTGTGGCATATTTAAATTGTGGTTTGTATTGGAATTGTAAAACTATATAAACAATACTGCAGGTGTTATTCATATTCTCATCTGCAATATACCAATATTTACATAAGGACCTCTTAAAACTCATATTATGGGACCTGCCTTACAGTGGCATAAATTAGGTATAAGCGTAATATTACCTTCTATTAGTACCATCTCAGCACTCAAGCACCAGGAGCTTTTTTTTCAGAACCAGAGAGTGTCAGTGGGTTGCATCATGCTGCTGGTGATGGCTGTCTCAGGTGCCAGTGGGTGAAATGAACAGGTTTTGAAACTCCTGACTGAGTGGAGGAGTACACTACATCTTGCTATATCTGCTTCATGCTTGTGCCTGCTGATATTATGTCAGTGCAGGTAACTATATGTTGTATATTCTGGTTAATAGGCCTAGGAAGATAGGCCATGGTGTTACACACCATGAACCTCTGATAAATAGGACTGGTATTCCCCAAATGTTCAACTCCATACATTTTTAACTTAAATTTTTTTATTTGACAGATATAAATAGATATTTTGCTGTTGTTTTTTTCCTTTCTAGGTGTTGCACAATCACAGGACATTACTTTTGAATGTAGCATTTACAAACGGTAATAAATACTTATAGAGGCCCATTGGAGAAGGAATCACACTGCCTCTTGCTCAGGCAAATGCTGGGAGTATTGGTATAGATAATGTCTGTTCCCACTGATACACTGTATACTGGATGACTGAATGCTGACTATTAAAACTACTCTAAAAGTTCACTAGATAGTAGCCTATGGCATAAGTCAATACTCACGTTTTGTTGAGGCTGTTTTATTACTGGTGTCTGGCTCATGTATCATTGACATGCTAGAAAATGCAGACTAGTCAGGTTAATCAACATGGATAATATTATATTGGGTCTTTATAAGAACTCAGTTCAGGTTTAACATTTTAGTATTTAGACTTGTGCTTAGACAAGTGTTTTATTGATTAAAATATTAGCTGAATTGGGAACAGCCTGTTATATCCATCTTTTCTGAATCAGGGAAATGTTATTCTTAATAATATGTGTGTATTTTTAGGTAATCCTTGACAGAAATAGCAAATTAATACATTTTAATATAGGAGATGTTGTACGGATTGATATTATCCTTGAAGTAATCTCAGTGTTGACTACACATGTCAGGATAATATGTTATGCCAGATCTGGCCTTTCCAAAAGCTCTGAATAGAAATGTATCACGCAACCTGCACCACACAGCAGTAGGATTGTTTCATTTATGCATGCAACATATTATTTGGTCTAAAATGTTATCCAATGTAGCCATTTCAGTAGCAGTGTAATTACTCATACAGTGATTCATTGACCTTTGTGTTACAAAAATCATGTATTTAATTTATTTAGTGTAGCAGGTGCTTGGGATTATATATCTATTATGGGGAAGATCAGTTTAATGTTAGAAAGATATCTTAAAATATTATAAACAATTCCCATCTTGATTTAATAGATTTTACAAACTATTTCACCTTTAATTTCAGCCTGGCTTGTATAAAAAAAACTCTGGATATGTCATTTCTGGGTACTTGGTTTATGTTGACTACAGCTTGGAGACAAACAGGAATAGGAATATATTTTATTGCTCCCCTGTGAAGACTTTTAGCACAGGATGTGTGTAAATAATCCCACTGCTCTGGTCTGTAAGAGTTTTAAATAAATAGTTAAAGAACGGTCACACTTGAGACCCTGTGCCCGTGTTTCCAATGCTGTGCTCCAGAAATCATTAGTGCATTTCACTACAGAAATAAATAATCATTAAATTAACTTGAAAGGATTTATTTTTAAATGCTGATTTGCATGTATATGCACAGGCATATCGACAGAATATACAACCTATATACACTAAGAGGAAGTAAGTATCCTTGAAGTATTATGTATTTCCTGAGGTCACAAGGGTTCCACTAATGGGCTCATAATTTTAAATCACCCCATAAAATTTCAGACCAGAAGACTAGGCTAGGCAATGCAAGACATAGTCATTTTGTTTGTATGCCTGGGGTTGTGGTTCTCGTCTTATACACAGATTCAGTTTCTTCGCCAGTACGATTATATTCTTCTTTAATATATCTTGGCACATGGCCCAATTCATGTTTCCTTTAATGATATGTCATTACAGAGATGCTTCTTTTGCCAAACATACCAAATTCTTCTTTGTCTAAATGCTTTTAGAAGTGCATCTATATGCTTCTAGCAGAGGGATACTTAGTATGAGCACCATTACCATTACCAATACTAATTCTGTTGTATTTTGTCATATTTTCTGGTGTATTTTGAGGTGTATGCACAGAGCATTCCATGGCAACCCAGATGTGTTCAATAACACTGAGATCACAACACTTTGGTGTGAATGGCAAAACCCCAAACTCCGATGAGTGTTCCTCTAACCATAATTTGGCATCTGTGACATCTGTGGCAGTGCATTGTCCTATTGGAGGCCAAACCTGTCAGAATAAATACCAACATTTATATGTTATTATTATATATAGTTACTACAAGTCTCTGGAAAAGAACTGGGGAAAAAACTCATATTCTTTCATTAGCTGTTTATGATGGTGGTGGAGGTCATAGCATACAGTTCAACTCCTTTTATTTTCACCAAACCATTCTGTGAGCCCTCATGCCTTGTGTGCCTTGTGGATATGTGCATAGTCATCCTAACCCTAGGTTTTTTTTTTTTTTTTTTTGAATGCATTGATATTTACAGAGACACTCAGTGAGACAAGATAAAAGACAAGTGCAGGGGCTTTATTAGAGAAACTACGCAAACGCAAAAGTCCAAATCACTATCCAAACACTAGACACAGGGCCAGTCAATTCACAAGCAGCCTATCCAAACCTGGACAGGATATAACCAGAGACAGAATCAATACCAGTTTATCCAGAGAACAGAGGCATGGCTTGGTACAGGTACACAGGGAAACCAAATACTTTGCAAACTGAAATACAAAAGGCCAGGTTTGATGGCGGTTGGAAAATGAAGTATTCGGGCTGGGTGCGGCCATCTTGTCTTGTGGGTGTTGGGGCTGGAAAAACATATGTATATGTGTGTTTGTGCTTATATTTATTTCACTTTAATTCATAAGCACTGGATATGCCATGGAAGTCTATTAAATAATGGATGTTGTATCCGCTCACCGAATTGTACCAATGTTTTAAAATACTGGAACATATATATTTTTTCAAAGTGATTTTTAGTCCCTAAAAGCTTTTATCTGTTGTAATCCCTGCTTTCTAATAATGACCCAGACACACTATTAAACCAGTGCAACCGAAGCCCATAACAGGACAGTGTAGAATGTGCCTGCTTTTCTCCTAATGCTCTTTGTTCTTAATTGGAGTCCCTACTGCCGGTACGAGGTTGATTGGTTAGCAGGTTATTTTTAGCGGTGGTTAATCCTGAAATCAGGATGGTCCCCTGTCTGAAACATGCTGGCCTAACAGCATGGGAGTGAAATATTGATGTGATAGAGAGAACCCTGGTGTCCTCCTCTAGGGAACTTTTGCCCCATAAAATAATTACCCCATACATTCTCTGCATCTGGTGAGCGTACCCACATATTTAACTATGTGAGCCCAGTTAAGTTGGAGAAATGAGGTTATGCACATTGTACTGGGCATATATGAATTTCCTAGAAAGAGATATGAAGAAGTTTGCCTAAATTTTAATTATAGTGTAAAGATTCAGGCCTTTCCATGGATGGTGCACTTAGTCTGCATGCTGTCTGATATGATGGTCCATCAACTCGGGCTACTTTGATCTTTTGGACCAAAGCTGCTTACTGATTCCTTTGTTACTCCTTTCTGTTGCTATGGTGAATGCTTAGTAACCATACAGAATTCAGATGCTGTATGCTGTAGTTGCCAGTGTACCAGTTTAGGGGTCACTGCAATAACACTGATATACAAAGGTGATTTTGACATCTTTTATTCCAGACGATTTCTGTCTCTGTTATACACAGTGAATCCATGTGATCCTCACCACAGTCCTCTGGGAATTGTAGTCTCCCAGAGGAGATATTGTGTTTGGGCCTCTTGCTCAGACTCAGTAAATATATCATTTTTTTTCACTCAGCCAGCTTTAATGAGGATTGACCCGTGTTGAAATAAGGCATTTTCAAAGCCATCTCACAGGCAGAATAAAAATAAGGAAGAGCTAAACCAACTGGGAGCAGCACTCGCCTTTGTCTGGGACACCGTGTCCACGCTAAAGCGTCTGTGTTTTACATTGAATGCAGTACTGAAGTTGATATGATTTCAAATTATAAATGAATATCTAATATCAAGAAACAGTTGTACAAATATAACATATAGAAAACAGTTTATAGCTGTTTATAATCTAGTTTACTACTATTAGCATGTTTAGATGTTATCACTATTAAAATGTTATATTAATAATAATGTTTGCATCTGTCTCTGTGAATGTGATGTAAATACGTTCATGCCCTCTCTTTGTCTTTATAACTGCATCTTGCCTCTAATGTATCCTTCTGGATCCTCTCAGCCATAATATTTATCCCATTGTCCCACACTTTATTCCTGTTGTGTTGGTTTTTTTTTTCAGATACATTTATAAAACCAGTTTTATTTCCATTTTGTCTAATTATTTTTAGTTTTGCTCGTGAGGGCTGAGCTTCAAGTCCTCACTGTCACAGCATGTGCTTAATGATAACAGAGATCAGTAATTATCCCTGTCCCTCAGGCTGAAGTCAATGTGGCCTGCTGTGCCCCGGTGTCAGCAGCAGACTCACCATGTAAAAGGGACACAGATGGCTGTCAATTAATCGACACATGAGAAACAACTTGTACCCTTCCATGTGGTTGAGTGGGTTATTTGTCCTCACAGCCAATGCTTTTTCCCCCCACACTTTCTTGCAGATGAAGAATGATGGTAAGACGCATGAAGTGTTTGACCTGGCTGAATACGAGCGATCGGAGGAGGTGCGCAAAGCCAAGAGTCGCAGCAAGAAGAACCACAGCAAGTTCACTCTGTTGCGCTGCCGGCAGCCTGGGGCCCGAGTGAGTCCTCACTGTAGACACACACACACACACACAGACACACACACTGTTCTGATAAAGTAAATAATGTGTTAACGAGAAGAAACTAGGTTATCCCTATTGTAGGGTTCCTTCCTGTACCACCAATATCTGTTAGACAAACATATTAAACTCTAAAGGGGAAAATGTAGACAGTTGCTGCCTGTGCTGTCTGTTTAATAAATTGCTTGCTGGTCCTTGTACTTATGATTAACCGAGACAGACACTAGTATACCCTGAAATTAGAAGTGTTCCACCTGCAGGCAGCTAATTAAAATTTGGTTGTTTCAGTATCTTCTATGGACAGAAACATACTTTCCCCAATGCCTCGAGAGCATCTTCTTCTGTAGAAGACAGAATACAAAATGAATATAGTCCAGGTCCTGTTTTTGACTACACTGTATTGTTCTGTCACAACAACAATCCTTTACCATGACATATGTCGGCATCTGTCAGTGTACTGTCAGTCACTTGGCTCTGAGTCAGGTTACTGTCAAGGTTCAGCATGTAGAAGTAGATCTCAAATTTGGATTTTTTTTTTCTGTTAATTCAGAATAACCTCTTTAGAATATCTCTCTAGATGTGTATGATGGTGCATTGTCCTGTTGGAGGAGGCCAAACCCATCAGAATGAATGCAGGACGTTGAACGGGTGTAATTCGTCAAAAAGGAGGCATACATAGCGTTCATCTGTTAGAGATATTTGTAGATGTACCAGGGGTCTCATGGAATGCCAACTAAACAAAACCAATAGCATTACGAAGCCACCATCAGCCCTGTACCCATTTTTCTGACACTTCAGTGTATGAGAAAATGCTTTTTTTTGTCTGATTTTCACTCGTGCGATATTGCTTGCATGAAAAATGTGCTGAAGTTGATTATGTTGTGCCTAATGTAATATAAAACTCATAGCTGCCTGAGTATGTGTGTGTGTGTGTGTGTGTGTGTGTGAGTTTCTTAAAGAGAGAGTGTTTCTGGACCAAGAATGTAGTGTGTTCTTTTTTTTTTGTATATTTTAAGGGAATGCATTGATATGTTTTACACCTGAATTTTCCTGCTTTGAGGTTTCACAAAAAAAGTATCACTCCAGGCACTGATTATATTTCTCTCCTATTATCTTCCCACATTATCCTTCCCTCAGCTCTGCTATAACCGTTATTGAATAAACATGACTGCTCTTGATGGCAGATGGTATTAAGAAATACATATATTTACAGTAAAATCGTTTCACCAGAACCACACAGTTTATAATGCTTGTCATTTTTTTGCTTTTTACTTAGACTCCCAATCTTGTGTTCTTGGCTGTTAGTCCAGAGGAAAAGGAGTCTTGGATCAATGTTCTGAACACAGCCATTATAAGAGCCAAGAACCGCATTCTGGATGAGGTAATCTTTTTTTTAAAAAATCCCTCTGGTGCTCTTTGTTTCTGCCTATTTTATTTTTATATATTTGTTCCCATAATTGTTCGGTCACATGGCCCCACTTCCACCCATTCACTCCAGTGTCTGCTTTTTTCCGCTGTATTTTTTCCTCACAGTATTTGTCCATATTAATGAATCCTCCCAGACCTCAGTTTTCTTTTTCCCTATTTGTTTCTTGCTGTAATAAATACATAGCATTGTGTTTGTAATCATATTAGAAAACTATGAAAAGCAATACAGCTGATAAAAAACTGTCATTACTGTCCCTGTGGAAGTTTCCTTGAAACACATTTAAGCGAAGTATCATTACCAGACTAATTGCCTACATGAAACATGGCTGCTTGGACAGGCAGGGATCAGATTAGGTCAGTTTAATAAAGTGGTAAGCAAATTCTCCTATCTTAGAAAAAAAAAGCCATCCATTACATCATGTCTTGTAATATCCTTTCCCAACAATTTGCTATTTATATAAGGGGCTAAAAAACCTGAGATGACAGTCAGATGTTAGCTGTGAACCGTGTAATCCCAGTGATGGTAACACCTCACTTTCTGTGAAAGTGTGGAATGTGAAAGCACATCTATCTATCTATCTATCTATCTATCTATCTATCTATCTATCTATCTATCTAAAATCAAGAACAGCTGAATCTTTTTGACTAAAGTTCTTTAGTGCTTCACGTAGACCGCCACATGTTTTTTGCAGGTTACGATTGAGGAGGACAGCCTGTTGTCTCACCCGACACGTGACCGTGCCAAGATCCCTCTTGGACGCCGCTTGCCCACACGGGGTCATCTGATGGCTGTGGTTGGTGACTGTATTGATTTGATATAGAAATGGCAATATAT
>JAOVVF010000029.1:9726292-9739815 GCA_028565595.1 Duopalatinus emarginatus | reverse complement strand
CATATTAAAATATGGTATATTGTATAAAGGTCTTCAGTGATTGTGAGGATAATGTTGATGATTCATTGACAGGCATCAACCTCTTCAGATGGAATGTTAACTCTTGACCTTGTTCATGAAGAGGATGCTGGCATGCTGGAGCATGATCATGCTGTCTGGTTAAAGGACCATCGGGGAAACCTTGACTTGTTGGCCCCTGCACGAAGGCGTGCAGGCACCGATGTCTGCAGACTCCGAGACACCCCTGTGGAGGGCAAGGTGAAGACCAGCAGCCTGCCTCGTGAGAGTGAGCTTTCCCGGAGCCATCAGAGCCAGACTCAAAGCTCTCAGCATGGGAGGAATCCTGTAGCCCTGGGACAAAGTCACTGTGGCTCACTGGACAACACCATAAGTATCACAGGCAATCTTCAAGACATAATCACCCAGCGGCTACAGAGGACCCAGGAACTATTGGCAGAGATCCAGGGGCAGGAACCCCAAAGGGGACGAGTGGGTTGCTACCCCCATCTCAGGGGCATAGACTCCCCATGGCTGTGCCATTTAAAGGGCTCAGATTCCCCCCAGTCTAAGAGTTCTAGCTCCCACAGTTCATCTAATGGGAAAAGCACAGACTCGCCCTCCAGAATTAAGGCCAAGGATTCACCCAGCTCAAAGAAAAAGGAATCTCCTTGTGTCAAAGGGAAGGATTCCCCACATCCAAAATCCTTAAAGTCACCTAACTACAGGGACAAATTCCATTCAAGGAGTGTGGATTCACCTGATTCAAAGGCTTCCTTCTCACCCAGTATGAAATGCATTGATCTGACCCATAACAAGGGTTCAGAGTCACCTATTTCCGCTGGCAACAATTCACCCTATTCAAAGACTGTTGACTCGCCCAGTTCATGGCTTTTGAGTTCGCCCCACTTTAAAGGGATAAAGGACACAGACACATTTTCTGAGTTGCTGGACTGGGAGAGCAGGAGGGCAGCAACTGAACGGTTGCTTCAGGAAGCAATCTCCTCGTGGGAGGAAGCAAGAGAGGTTCTGGCAGAGGTGAAGGAGCTCCAGGCTAGACAGAAGCAAGCAGAGCAGAACCACGCTCTTTCAGGACCCTCACAGGACAGGAAGCAGGGAACCACCTGACGTCTCCATACCTAGTTACAATGAAGTACACTAGTAGAACTCTTCTAAATATAAGAGCACAATAAATACATGAATTGCACTGGGAAGATTTTGTTTATATTTGCAGACACTTAATTCACTCACACCACATTGTTAATAATGTTCAATCTTAATATTCCCCTCAACACCTCAGGCCCTTGTCTTTGCACTGGAAGTTTTTACTGTAAAGTTTACTGTAAATTGTACCCTTCTTTTAAATAATGTAACGGTTCATTCCAGTCTTAAACTATTATCAGTATACTTTCTGTTATATTGTTTACAGCTAGACTCAATGTTAAATCTGTTTACAGCATTTTTAGATATTATGTGACTATGATGCAGATACACCAGACAGAAAGGCCTGTGGTCATGTGGTCATGACGCTCTTACAGACCTTTTGACCAAAATGTACATTTTATTGCATTCTAATCTTTCTATTAACTGACTGAACTGCAGCACATACTTAATAAAATTGCGGTTTATCTCAAATAATCATTGCACTATAATCAGTGTATTTGATATCCTGTTCATTCAGAGCTTATTAAAGACCGGCACACTTGCCAACCTGGCTAATCACACTTTTACTACTTCATTAGCACACTTCCGCCTTCATGTTCAGAGGTCTTGTAATGTCTTGAATAATGATAGTGATTTGCTGTATGTGAGCCTGCTTATCAGTGGCATTTTTGTGAGCTGCCAAAGCTACTTATTAATTGCATTTAAATCTCTAGAGGTGATGTAATTATATGGCTTTAATTGCAGTGGATATGGAGGGTTTAGTAGGGTCAGCTGGATGTAAAGCAGTACCCTTAATATACCGTTTGTTTCTTCCTTAGTACTGTTGCGCATTCAAGGCAACAATGTAAAAAATAGCTCTAATAGCTGGACGCGGGTTTATTTCAAGGCAGCAGTTGTAGGATAAGAATTCGTTTACAACTAAATTTTCAGAGTAGGTGTGAGTCATAGAGCACTGAATTGATAATTTGGCATTGAGCTAATAGTTATGTAGTATGGCACTGACTCCAAAATGCTTGAATAATGACACCAAATGTATTCACATCACACTGACCAGCTACTTAAAGTCAAGTGTGCGCATGAGGAAGACGTGAACATGATGTGTACATTACTGAACTATAATAGCCTCATATGCTTTCTGTACAATGCGAGCTGCTTACAACAGTGATAAAAAAATCCAAACTATCAAGTTTAAATGTAGTCGCCAGTTTTGTAATGTCTGGTTAGATAGATCTGTTACCTTTAGAAATATTAGTAGATCTGAAGTAATAGTTATTCCAGGTGTTAAAATCATGGATGTATGAGCTCTTGGCTTAATCAACACCTTTATTATGAAGAAGAGTGTTCATGAACACAAACACACATTAATATGAAATTCATTCTCTTGTCATTGAGCGAATGGTACATGACTGAAAGTCCCTTGTCTTTATTTCAGACCAGACTTTAGTACTATAAAGGATTCAAATATTCAGTAAAGGTGTGTGTTTCCACTACTAAAATAAATTATTCAAAGGCTAGTGCTTTTGACTGTCAACTCGCTTCTCATTTTACTAGCTCCAGTGTCATAGGGGCAGAGATTATTGAAAATCATATTCATTTATATCCATTCGGAGTCACTACCATACCACAACGTGCATGTAATGATGAAACACCACCTCAATGTCCCTTTTAGCCACATTATTCTGCAGGTGTCTGTGGTTCCCACACCCCTGACATACTGATAAGAATTCAGCGAACAAGAGCAATCGGGTAAGTGCCAACTCTTTTAACACTATCTATTGATTAAATGCTGTAGCTGAGGAAAAATCATTCTATCTTTAGATTAACAGTATAACTGTATTGTCTGCATTGCATTTGCTTTGAATGAATTTCAATAAAAGGGAAACCAACAAGATGCTTTATACAAACTAGTGGAAGATCTGGTGATACTGTTTGCTTTGGGAATAATTTGCTATGATATTTTTTGTCTTCTTGTCCCCTTAGCGGGAAGGGTAATTGCAAATCAATGCAAAGTGATAAACGGTTCCAATGTCCCATCTACATCCACCACCAGCAACAATACTCCAAGGACAGGATTTTTTTTTTTTTTTTTTGAAAAATGGTACTCTACCTGTTAGTACAATTCCAGAAATTGGTGTAATCTGGGTCAAAGAGCACTGAAGGTAATATGGTAGCACATGATCACCCAACACAGTGGCTGCTGGACAATAAGGATGCTAGGGTGCTGCCCTCCCTGGTGGAAATCATATATATTTTTTATTTTATATAAATATTTATATAAATTCAACATCCACATATTTGAGTATGTTGCAAATGTAAATTTGGGGAAGATTAGCTTTCTTTTCATTTATGCTTCTATCTATATGTTTTGACTCAGCACTGGTTAGCAGTTGGTTGTGCATTTTCTCTCACTGGGTGTTAGAAAAAAAACAAAGAGCTCAAAGAGCTCGGTCCAGATACACTGACATAAAAATCACACATAAGGCTAGTGAAAATGGTAAAAACAATATCCAAGGTTCTCCCTTAATTGGTACAGCAGAAAGGCTTGGCACACACACACACACACACACACACACACACACACACACACACACACAGACACACAGACATATGATGGGTGATGATACAAATGAAAGGGTTTGATTTGTTGCACCATTGTTTATATATAGAAATGATCAGACAGAGGTGCAATGACACCATTAGCAGCATACGTGTATGTGTGTGTGTGTGTGTGTGTGTGTGTGTGTGTGGAGAGGTGTGTGTGAATCATTACACATTTTTTAATGCACTAAATAAAAAAGCTAACCAAGCTTTTGCTTACTAAAAAAGCTAGGGATAGCACAGAGTTAGTGTAGCATAGCAATAATTAGCTGCGTTTATGTCTAGAAGGTCCTCAATATGATAATAAGACAAAAATGTGTTTGTGTGTGATTGTGGGTAGACCATGTGAAAAGCTACAGAAAAAAAGTGTGTCTCCAATATAGATGTGGATATTACAATAATGACATAAAGGAAACGGGACCCCAGAGCAATATGTTAAATGTGAAATGCTCTTTCAGACACAAAAGAATTTTCCATACATGGAGACTGGCCAAGGGAATGGATACTAAAAATGACCTATATTCACAAATACATCAATCTCACTGCAGTAGAAGGAGAAGAGCCATATGGCTTCTCCACTTGGGAGATGCTTTGCCTGCATGCTATTGGTCAGTCATCCCTGTGTGAATTCAACATTTTCAGCCATTTTTACACCATGGAAAGCAACTGGCATTTACACTGTTGATATGAAGTACACGGTGGGTAACCTACATGTGATTCTCACCACAATGCATAAAAAGATTTAATAAAATAAATACAGCATATCCCAGACTATGTATTGTCTATTTCAGAGGTAGTTAGTGTCTTACTAGTATAACATTATACAATAGTATATATTATAATATGCAACATTACTACATTTATTTATGCAGAGGCCAAATGAGCACCTCCAATGACCAATATCAGTAACAATGCTAAAAACACCTCCTATAGTGTTAATACCTAGGAATAAAAATAATTTAAAAAAATTATAAAAACACCTCCCATAGTATTAATACCTAGGAATAAAAATATTTTTGAAAATAATTAAAACACCTCCCATAGTATTAATACCTAGGAATAAAAATATTTTTGAAAATAATTAAAACACCTCCCATAGTATTAATACCTAGGAATAAAAATAATTTTAAAAATAATTAAAACACCTCCCATAGTATTAATACCTAGTAATTGAAAATAATAATAATAATTAATATTCTTTTTTTTTAATGGTACACATGACCACAACATAAATGGAACCTGAATGTTCAGGAGAAGCCAGCTGACCAATATTCAGAAAATATTACTTCCATGATACATTCACCAAACTATAAAATAAATAATTTAGAGACAAATCCCTATTGTCTCTCCTTAACACCAGGGTTACTGCAGCTTTTTTTTACAAAAATATATTAACCATTTATAAGGACACAGATTAACCATATGTCTGTTTCAGGACCTGTAAAACAACAGTTTATTGCATTGTGGTTGTGGCCAGCCGGTTGATACAAATTTGCATTAAAACATACAGTAAGCATTCCAGTTTTTGGATAACTGAATCTCCCAGTGTAATACTGATGAACAAACAAGCTTGATGTGTTACTGCTCTATTGGTATGTGAGTCGGTTTACAGCCTTCACCTGTTGTCGAAACTATGGATCTGCTACGACCACATTAGTAGAATTGTAATTCAGGAGATGCCAGGAATCCTGTATTAATGCCAGTGGGAACTAAACATTAATATTTAATGTTGTTTGAACTATTTAAAATCTAAAAGGATTTTTGTCCACAGTGATTCATAATAGTTTTTATTCTCCTGCTAGGTGAATTATACGGCCCTGGTAATCCTTGGAATCTGATGTATCCCTATTCCTCAAACAGTCCCTGATTATAGAAAAGCAGTGCCAAGTATTAATTATGGATTCATTTATGATAACATGGGTTGTGTATGGAGGCCAACGAAGGGAAACATGTTTAATTCATCATTCTCTCATTGTGCTGATAATTAGAGCTTCAAATAATGTAGACAGCATAATAGCATATTGTTAACGTGGACGAGATGTTTCCTGGTTCTGCGGTGCTTGAAACCTTCCAGATTTATCTTCTAAATAGGATGTCTGTGAATACTGTATCAACATTCACAATGGATGTGTGTTGTTTATTATAGAATCAAACAGTAAACTTAAGTTAAAGGGCAGAGCTTTTTATTTATCGGCACCTTTCAGATCCTCCTCCCACTGACAACAGTACACTCACACAAACATGACCTACTAATCAAAATAAATTTCAGGGTTATGTAATATAGCATCATGTTTTTATTGCTGGGAGCAGCTGCATGATCACCAAATGTGTGTTAGAGAACATCTGCACACTGGATTAACATACAATATGTATTTCAGAGATGTATAATTACGATTCAGATCCAGGTTTTAGTGCAGCTGGGGTTGATTTGCTAGCATGTCTTTGTTATGATTTTTACTTAAACAGTCAAGTCATCTGGATTTTATATGTGGTGTCATTTGCACAAGGAATCGACAAAACTCTGTCATAATTGTCAGTGTAATATATAACTTTGCTGTTATTGTGCATTTATATATATATATATATATATGTGTGTGTGTGTGTGTGTGTGTGTGTGTGTGTGTGTGTGTGTGTTTCCTCTTGGGATTAGTGTAGATGGTGTGTCACACAACAAAAGCCGAGCAGTGTTCATCAGATGCTGAACAGTCCTACCCTCCTCCATATAAGGCTTCTACAGGATTGGCCCTTCTGATTGGACAGCTTGGGCTTCAGGCGAGGCAGTGGGGGTCGAAGCAATGTATTCATGCATGAGCTTTAGGCTGTGTGACATGCATGTGTATATGTGAGAGCAGGGATTCACCCGGCATAGAATTATTTGAAGATGTATGAAATCAACCTGAATATAATGTAATAATGATAATTAACATTGCATCAGTTATAATCTCTGAAATGTTGATGTACCCCTGACCTGCTTGCAATTCATCACATGCACATGTGCTTCCCATCACCACAAAGCCCAGTGTGTTTGCATTGGCAGACACAGACATGCAGGTGGATGGGATGTTGTGTAATAGAACACTAGGCAAACTAATATGCAAATATAATTCGTTAAACTGGAATTCAAATCCACATTTCACTACAAGCTTTGCAAGTTGGTCTGGAGAACTAGATCTGAACATGGGGCTGTGCCCTACCTTACAGACCCATGTCAACATACCCATATTTATAAACTGCATTGTGCAGTGTAATTGATTTTATTTTTCCACATTGCCATTCTAGGCGTAAACTGGCGTCACTTGGTCAGTATATGATACGCAGTATGAAACGCACTGTACTGTTTGTCTCTTTACAATAGATGCACATTGTGTTCTTACAGGCAAGGAGTTGCATGAACATATCATGAGATAAGCAGTGGGATGATTTTTAAAAAAAGATTTTCTCTTTTCAGATTGGTGACAGCTGGTGGAAGAGCTCCTCCAAGTGGTCATTAGTATCAGCTACAATAATACTAAAATACAAAGGGTTTTTTCACTGAAGCCTTAATAACACATTTATAAGCGCTCAATTAAACTGTTATAAAGTAATACTGGTGTAACAATGTTTAAAATAATACACACACATACACTGTACTGACTGTAATTACTGCTTTCATATTATTATACAGTATTGTGCCAAAGAGATGTACACTAAAGTGCCAGAAAAACTGGTACTCACTGTTTTGTTGTCTCTAGTTTAATCCTAGGCTTGGGTTACTATCTTTGTGGAGTTTTACCACTTATCCCTGTGTGTGTGTGGGTGTAGGCTTGCTACCACCTCCTTGAAACATGGCAGTGGGTGGACTGGCTGCTCCAAATCGGACCATGGTGTGAACATAGGTGTGCTTAACTAGGACGAGGAAGACGATTTAAAAGATGTAATTCGGTCATAGAAGTTTACCGTGCAGTGCGAGAATAACCTAATGTTAAAGAATTATCACAATACACACATAAATTACTAATGACAAATACCATAGCTCCACCCTTACCCTGCCCTACAATAATTCCTATTGGCTTAAAGGACAGTCCACCACTCATGGGTTATTAATGCCTCTTTGTAACCCTGTCTGCTTCGCTTTCGGAGCTTAAAACAGTCCACACTGCCTTCCACTAAAGCATATGTATTGATAAATAACTAATAGACTCTACAGGTAGTTTGCAGATGGCAGCTCTATATAGTATTCAACACAGCAGACAGCTTTCAAAGGTGCTCTAAGCCTCACACAGCACAGAGCTGGTTAAGAGGTCATGGGTAGGGTTACTTACCAACTTTAGGAGGAGCACTAGAAAGATATACTAAGTCAAAAGAATTCCTCGTTTATTAGGGAATTACTTTAGCAGAACTGCTTTTTGGTCAAACCCATTATATAGTTTGCTATTACATGTTTTACAGAGATACAGACAAGCAAATCATCTTAAATAAACATTTCTAAAATTAAATTGTAATTTGCTTCAAATGAAAACGATTTCACTCAATTGGTAACAAAATGCCATTTTCTATATGCTAGCAGAGGAAAGATTTTTTAATGCAAATCTTTAGATTAACAAAAAAAATGTTATTTTTAATCTGTTGCACTAAAAAAAGCACCAATATTTGGGTCTCAATTTGTAAATATTCAAAACACTTTTTCCTGTCTGCACTATTACATTGTAATAAACAAAAATGCATTTTAATTACCCTTTCTCTCCCAAAAAAACCCATGAACAATCCTGTTTGAACATCAGCACCTGTAACGGTTCTTTCAACCTGCTAAATACTATTTTGTGACATGCTACACAATGCATTACTGAATAAAATTTATACCTTCATCAAATCATGTCTTTTTTGTGTTTATTTTTTTTGTTTTCTAAAAAATGGGGGAAAGACAGGGGGGGGGGGAAATCAAACATTAAAAACAAAACTAAAATTTTAACTCACACATAACCAGAAACACAGCCAAGTACTAAAAAATAAGAATTAAAAAACAAAACAAACAAACAAACCCAAAAAAACAGGAGACCCGCATCTATGGACTTTAGTCTCAGACATATGATTTGTATTAAAACAATTAACCAAACAGCTTAATTAAAAAACCCCACACACTAACATTGACCAGTTGGAGCATACACTAATATACTGTACATATTGCCATACGAACATTAGTTTAAAGGTACTATTCTGTAAAATATCCCCCACAAAAGATATAAACTAGCCCGTTTCCACACCAAGACATAGGAATAAAACTTCATAAGGGTACTAATTAATCCAACAAAGCCATTAAACCTGATCATTGTGTGAAATTTCCCAGCAAAGTCCCTCTTAAAAGAACCAAACCTTTCTATAGACAAAAATAATTGAATTCTGCAAGACACAGGAGAAAGGGTGAAATGTGTATTAAATGGTTCCTGTTCAGTTCAGCATGGTGCCCTGTCTGTGCTAAAAAAATAGTCTGACTCCAATTAAAATAGGTTTGAATCCAGTCAACATGTCTATACTACACTGCACTCCCTTCCCCTTGTTTTCAGTTAATTTACATCACATTTACATACAACACACTCTGGGCTGTCTATCTAAACAAGCCTTAAGGTGGCTTAGGGTGGATCAGGAAGAGGCATCCCTTACAAAGTTATTGCCATGGGCAATATCTTCTGAATGGATTGGTCGATCCAGGACCACGAGTGCTGCTAGATGGACATCACTGGCTCGATGCTCCTTAGTGGGCTGAGACTGAGGCTGCCCGGAGAGGTAGATGAGGAGCAGGCCGACTCTTCGAGAGGATCTTGGGGAAGTCACTGGCAGGTTGAGCACGAGCTAATCGGTCGGGTCTATGCTTTACAGACCCTACCAGTATTTCTGGCCCAGTGTCCTCTGGGAAAGGTGTAGTGACACACCAAAACTACTCACAGACCTCTCCCCTCCTATCGCTCAGCCACAATGAGGAGATTCTAATGCTGGGACAAAAACTCGGAATGGCTATAAATGAATTATCAATAAACCCCTTTTATATAGTATATTATGTATTTATCAAAAGAAAACATTTAGCCTCTACAGTGATATATCTATGGTATACAGGAGAAAAACAATCTGCAAGATCACACATTTCTTTTAAAGTTGTTCAACAGACACATGGTTAGTCATCATCTTCGTCATCGTCACCCTCATCTTCTGCGTCTCTCTTTCGCTTCTCTCCCCGAACCGCTGCCTCGTCTTTTAAAACACAGAATCCACAAGAGTCATGCATGAATTCAGAAACCGTGGAGCCTGAAGTATTAAAATCCTTAACGACTGTAATAAATCTGGGTGGCTGCATTATACGTACCTTCACCTTCCTCCTCCTCCTGTTCTTCTTCTACATAGTCGTCATCATCCTCCTCATCCTGTTACAGAATGACATATCCAGTACATTATTTAGTATTTAATGCCATGGCATATAAACTTAAAGCATTTAATACGTTTGAATAATATTCAATATTTAGATTACCTGAATATCATCTTTCATCAGGTAGGACAGTCCAACCTCTCCACTCTCTGATTCTTCTTCGTCTTCCTCCTCTTCCTCGTCCTCCTCGTCCTCATAATCACCAACAGGTCCAGCTCCCTCCTCACCATCCTCATCATCTTCTGAACCGCCACAAAGTTTATTACAATAGCACTAAATTGAACCTAGTATGTTCTATAACTGGAGCTCACATGTGTCAATTTTCTTTACAGTATACACGTTGGATGATAATTGTTCCTTTACAGTCCACTCACCATCATCCTCCGAGTCTGGAGCCTCATTGTCCTCTGCATCAAAGCCATCCAGGTATGTGACCTGAGGCAGTAGTTCGAAGATGCTCTCCCTGTACTCCTCCAGTGTTGTGATCTCGCAGTTAAACAGGTCCAGGCTTTTCAGATTCTTCAGGTTTTGCTAAGGGTTACAGTGGAAAGGCCAAAAGAAGGTCAGTCGTGACTGTGCTCAGAATGATCAAGGTGACTAGCAGCATCATGGGCATTTAACTTTGGACTGGTTCTAGACCATGAGCGAATGTGTTAGGTGTCATACAGACTATTCGCAAAATTGACAAGATTTCTTTTGTAATGAAGTGTAAGTACTGCTTTAGGACATTATTTAGGAAAATAACCATCACTATTAGATCAGCACCAACTGTATGAGCATAATTTAAATATGCATGACTTATTTGAACAATATTTACCCATGTCACTTACCAGAGCTTCCACTGTGCTGAGTTCTTTAATCTTGTTGCCACTCAGGTTCAGGTATGACAGATTAGGGCATTTCTCTGCAAGTATCTCCAAAGAGCCCGAGATGTTGTTGTCACTCAGCTCCAACTGTTTTAAGGCAAAAGAAAACATTACATTCACAGAATTTTTTTTGCATATATTCCTATAGATGTTTCTGGACATTTTAATAACTCTAATTTATGTACAGTTATGTGTTTAATTGACCTGAAGCATATATTAAAAGTGTAGGTCAAATTGTTTATCGTGCATTATTTATTGAACAGATGTCACAGAAATGTGTCTTTTTTCTACACCTACATGCAAGTGTTTCCATGCTTAATAATTATCCCCTTTTCTTAATAAAAAGATCTTAAAGTTGTTGTAATTTTTAAATTTAATTTTAGTTGTTTCTGTTGACTCACCCTTATACATCCATATAATCTGTACTTTTTACCACAAAGGTAAAGTGGGTAAAAAAAAATTTGATCAGCTTCTGAGTTATGTTAAAGTTGTATGTTGTATAATGACTGACCTTCCGCAGCTTGGGCAGTGATGGGAGCATGGCCAGGGATGTGAGACCAACATTAACCATGCTGAGGAACTCCAGTTCCTTGAACTCATCTGTGAGTCCCTCGATTTCTCCATCACTCGAGCGGCAATTGTCCACAACAAGCTCTGCCACCTAGAGGAAGAAGGAAGCCGTTTGTGAGTCTCAGGAGATTATGAGTGCTTAAATCCAGTAAACTAGAACATTTGCATTCCCAATAATTAGAATAAAATTTCAGAACTAAACATAAACCAATAACGCCACAAACAAATAGTTTTAGGGTTAAAAACTGCCAAAAGTCATTTTCACAATACATGTAAATATGTATAGGTTTAAGATGGAAAACAAAATGTTAAGCTTCCCTCAATCAACTGCTAAAAATAAATGATTAGTGTCATAAAGGATTATTATATAAATATTAATAAACACTTTCAGAAAGTTATATCTAATTGCAATTTCTTACAATATCTGTATTGCTGTACTGGCATGCCTTTCAGTACGAAGTTTTGTTTCAACTGGATTGAGCCATAACAAATCATTAATTGTCCATGTATAAACAAAAAAGAACAAAAATGTATATTCGCCCATGTATAAACGGAAAAAAACATTAAAGTTTTTGCTCTTTTAAGATTTTCTTTGGACCCACATACATCAATATAAGCTTTACGTTTAATTACCACAACGGTTAAGTAGGTGAAAAATTCCTGATTGGTTTGTGAGTTAGCATTAAAGTTGTAGCTCATTGGTTAAGACTTCTGACCAGAAAGACAAGAGTTTGAATCTGCCACCACCAAGCTGCCACTGCTGGGCCCTTGAGCAAGGCCCTTAACCCTTAAAAGCTCAGCTGTATAAATGAGATAAATATAAGTCGCTCTGAATAAGAGTGTCTGCCAAATGCCATAAATGTAAATCTAATATTCAGATGCGTCTCAAAACATCTAAAGCAGGTGATTATTTACAAGTGCTTCAGAAGATTATACTTATTTACTGAATCCAACATCGGCTTTGGCCATCTGCACCACCTACAGGTGAACGAGCTGAACTAACTACCTGCAAATGGTTCAACAGAAAGCGCTCCAGATTAGACATGGGTGTTTACAAAATACTTTTTATTGTTGACACGGATCATCTTCACACACTATTCACTCCAATGTGTCCCTGTTTAGACTGTGTAACTATGTATCTATAACGTTCTTCTCCAGGGTGGCAGGTTAGGGTGAACTATAGTTGTACTAAACCTGGAAGATGTGGAAGGGGAGGGACATGTGTATGTGTGTGTGTGTGTGTGTGTGTGTGTGTCCACTTCACCATCTGCCACATTCCTTCAAGTCCTTTTTTTTTTAAAAAAAAAGGGAAACCAAAAGAAATAGTACAATATTATCTATCCATGCCCTCAGTCATGTCTGATGTAAACCCATTGAGTCCTGTAATTGAGATGAATACAGGTTATATAATTGCGCCATCATTATAAGAACATGGAGGAAGCGATGGCACCTTTGAGGACTTTGAGGGCGTCAAAGCCGAATTATGTTTCATAAAGTGGTCTGAACTCGTCTCTCTCTCTCTCTCTCTGTCTGTCTGTGTGTGTGTGAGTGAGAGCCATGAGAACCCTGTTGGTCTTGTAGAGTACGCAAGTACTAAGTCAAAGTCAGCACACGGCGCCATTCGCGACAAAATGCCGTTCTCCTCCCTCTTCTACACACATTCGTGCTCTCGCGCTCTTACACTCGCACAGAGGCGCCACACACACACACACACACACACACACACACAGCCTCGGATTTACCCGTTATACAATACAGTCTACTCGATACACTCACTCCTGAACTGAAACATGCCTGAAGTCCGAGCAGCCATGTTCACACTGGGGTTTGCTCAGGAACAAGAACAACAGCGGAGACATGCTGAAGACTTTTGGAGACCAAAGATGTCCGCCTCGGGAGACCCAAAGCGCGCGCGCGCTCTCTCTCTCTCTCTC
>JAOVVF010000029.1:9706569-9726192 GCA_028565595.1 Duopalatinus emarginatus | reverse complement strand
CTCTCTCTCTCTCTCTCAGTCTTCATGACTAGGTTAGAGAAGCCATAGCTACTGAAATGATCAGCCACCAAAACAGACAGGTGGTGACCGGATATTCTGAGTAGACATGCTGTTATTGAGACAAAGTACTTGGGTTAGTTAGCTAGCTTAGATAAGAGATTTAGTGCGTTATAACGTGTATTATTACCTCTAGTTTTAAAATTACAACCGGATGGCGGCATGTCAGGACCGCTCGATGAAGAGTCGTGCCCGAAGTACAACGAGTGTAATTTGGATAATAATAATGATGATTATGATAATAATAATAATAATACTCGGATTAATGTATGAACAACGGTGATATGTTCGTTTTTATGGCGCAACCGCCACTTCAGGACGTCAGCACGGCGACATTAAGTGCAGCGCAATGGCGAACACGAGAGTAACGGGCTGACAAAACGACTCCACTGACTTACTGTCGATAAACACCGTGTTTAAGGGCTTAATGTGACCCCACACGTCGGATATTTCTAAACCGTATCTAATACTGGTCAGTAGTGGGGTAAGTCACATCCTGTTGTGTGCCCATGTGGTGTGAAATGACTGAGTGTGGAGTCTGGTTAACTGTCCGACTCCGCAGGACACGCACACACACACTCAGAGAGAGAGAGGGAGAGAGAGAGAGAGAGAGACAGGTTGCGATCGAACATCATTTCGGAGGGGAAAAAAATAAATAATTAAAAGTCCAAGGATCTCACCTCGGCTGGAGTTCTGTTCCTCAGCTCTAAACTGATCCTCTTCTTCATCTCCATGGTGTAACAACGAACCACACAGTGCGACGCCGAGCAATAGTATGTATATAAATTGTTAGAAACTCCGAGGCGCGGACCCACAGCTCAGCCTTCTTCAACGTCCACTCTTCTCTAACTGATCCTCCATGATACCTCGCAGCCAACCCCCTTTCCCAGACCCCGCCCACTCCCCGCCGCGATTGGTCCGTTTTGTTTTTGAGCGCGTGAGCGGTGCTCGAGCGTGCCACTCAAACAGCTCGGCCCGCTCGACAGAATCGAGCTCGACCAAGGCACGTGATTGGTGAGAATTGCGCGCGCAGTAAAATTAGACGGGTTGGTGAGGGTGTCAGTAGGAACGCGCCCAACTTGTTAGACCCGCCCACTCTGTGTTCTTATTGGTGGGCCCGCTGGTGTCACCCCTATGTATATACATCATATCTTCATTATTTATCACACACACTGTATATGACATTTAATGGGTTAGACTTTTATTGTATGTATTTATGTTTGTATATACTTACTGTGGAGTTTTTAGCAGTGAGCAGCAGTTTGTATATATATATATATATATATATATATATATATATATATATATGCTATAAGGCATACACACATTGGTTAACCATTGCCTTAATTTAAGGTATACTGTTTTTAATTTAGCTCCAGGCAGAAACATATATTTTATAAGAAAGTTTAAAAAATTGTGCACTTTCAGAAAAGGATGAAAAACACTCCAAGTACTTATTAACTAACACTACTCCTACTGCACTCTTAAATAAAATGGCTGACCATAAAACACAACAGTCATGGAGGCTTAAAGGCTCCAAACAATCATGCCCTGCCATCTGTCCCTGCAGTATACACCCCCAGCCATGAGGCATATCAGCTTGCTTAGGTTAAGCAAATACTTTATACTATATTATAGTTCTTTTGTGAGCAAAGGATTATGAATGAGTAACTTTCTCAAGAATATTCTGATCTCTTAAAGAAAAGCCAAAGAAAAGTGGGGACTAGTATAATTCTTCTGCTACACGCCATTATAAAAAAAATTCATGTTGCTGTGTAATACCCAAGGTGACCACTAGGTAAATGGACAGTCTAGTGCAATGGATATCATTACAGATATCCTAAGCTGATTTGTCTTACAGTTGTTAGAGGAAGTAAACAATCTTTCCTGCTCAGTCATTTCATAACAGTGCATTGTTCAATGTCGAAGAAGAGCAGAAAAACTCCTAATGTTGTAACATTAGTGCAGAGTAGAGATTAGGCCAAATGCTTAGTGTCCAAGTGTTAAGCTGCGAAAGAAGCCATGGCAGACACGAATGAGCACAATTTACGTCACTTATAACACAGAAATAAATATGGTAACCTGACTCACAACCAAAAAAAGAAATGAAGGATTAAATCCGAGGGATATTTCTGCTGTAGTAAAGAAAGTCCCACCAGTAAAAAAAAGTTGTATTCTTTTAAAAAAAAATAAATTAATTATTGTTTTTAATACAATAGGCTAATAGCCAAACACAACATTAAAATGTCTTTTAATTTACTTAAAAAAAACAAAAACAAACCTGCATTAATCAGTATAATTAATGTTATCACGTAATACTGAATAAAACCCTCTTTTTAAAACTGAGAAACCTATATTCTGCTTTAACAATTGTTAATCTATAGAGGTGAGATCAAGTTTGACACCAATTGGCTTAGTGTATACTGTTACATATAACTGGACAGATGGTTTGGAGCCTGTTTGTATTATGAGGGATTAAGAGTTTAAGGCATAAAACAGACAGGAAACAGGAAATAACTGCAGCAGACTGGTGGAAAATGGAACATTGTTTGGAGGTAGTAATTTGTGTAATATTAACAAACTTAAAACTTGAGTTGAGTAACCTTAGTACATTTTAATTGTTAAGAATGTAAGTATTAATTTTTAATATGCCCAGTGATGCCTAATAATGATTCATGTTCAAAGTAACATGCTTTAGGCTCTAGAAACACTGTCCCACTGACAGCTATAAAGACACTCAATAAGTATTTTCTTCTATTAACGTGTTATATTTCATTGGGTAATCCAAAAATACAAAGGAAAGCTTTATATACATGTGACAGGTGGTGATATGGACACTAGAAAGGATCCCACAGTGTTAGGACATTAATACCCACTAGATGGCAGAGAGCACAAGGACATGCCCTAACCAGTTATGACTGGATTCACTGAACGCATCTTTGGCTACTAAACGATGAAGTTGTCACTAGATGGAGCAAAATGTCTTGTACATGTGTGTATCTTGGGAGCAATGCCTTTTGCACTATGCCTTTTGTCTTAATTAGAACAGGACAGTAGAAAAAGTAGCTCTTATGGAACAAATATTCTTCTTTAAAAATACAGACTATCAAGACGATATATTATTTAATATATTAAAAATACAAGTTATTTAATGTCAACAGTTGAGTACAAAACGTGCTGAGTTGAGTACAAAACTTTCAGCTTTCATTGTGGGGCAGTTGTAGGCTTGCGGTTAAGGAACCCCCCCTTAGAACCAGAAGGTCCCAGGTCTAAGACCTTGAGCAAGGCACCTTACTCCCAATTGCTCCCTGGGCACTGCAGATAAGGGGCTGCCCACTGCTCTGGGCATGTGTGCTCACTGCCCTCTAGTGTTCACAAGTGTGTATGTGTGAATTCCACTGCATAGTGGTCAGATAAGTATTGACTTTAAGGACCTCTTTTTTAAATTTTCTGTGTATTCTTTTTTTATTTTATACCAGACATGTTCTAGTTAAATGTCTTTTTTATTCAGTCCCGACTATGGATCCTCCCAACAATAAATGGCTATAATGGTCCATTGTGCTAGAACCCCTGTGATTCCCCTTGACCTTCATAGACAGCTGTTGTCACATCTCCTCAGTGTTAACTACACCTCTTTGTCCTTTTAGCAGCATGCTGACCCGCTGCTAGGCAAATCAGGGGGAGTGGTGGGGGTTATATGCTCCGGCCAAAACAAAGGCAAGCGCACACTGGTGGATTTGAATGTAGGAAGACAATAGAGAACATCAGGCTGCCTTGGGGATTTTGTAAAGGTTCATAATGGAGGAAGCATTGGTATTAGCAGATACAAAGAACCAACCAGAGTGACAATATAAAGAATGGAGTAGAGTGTGATTACAGTTATAAACAGTCTGAGGTCTAGAACAAAGGATATCAATTTGACTTTGATACAGTAGTACTGGAAATAAACAGCCATTAATCACCAGGCTAATTGCATACTTCCTATGGCACAGAAAAACAGCAAGCTGAAATTCTGTGCCCAGACAATGTTTTTGGAGAACTATAAATCTTTTAAAATTGGAAACATTTGAAGCAGTACACTGTATGATTACTGCTAGGAAGTTGATCTAATAAAGAAATTTTAAACTCCCTGTTTATCTGCTGTTTATAGAACAGATCCTGGTAGACCGATTCAAGCCCTTCAGACTAGCGATGAAGCCATTTCAACATTATGACACAAAACTTGGGAAATTCCCCAGCACTTAGATCTCTTTGTGTAATTCATGGCTATGATGTTACATTCGTTGATGTGCGGAGGCATGAACTGCTATAAAACCACCAGTTTAAAGCTGTTAGGAAAGGCCCTGTTCATTGTTAAGTGAGGTTACAGATCTTGGTTGTTACACACATGGTACTTGTATTCTGGTGTTTGTTATAGGTGTATAAGTTTGTGTCTTGGTGTGTTGCCAGATTCGAAATACACAACTATGATTTTAATTAAAACAAATTCCGATTTTTCCCCATATTTCCGTCACATAAGGGGCCCGAACAGTGTTTACTTAAGTTTGCTCTGTTTTTTTTTTTTCACTGCTTGCTGGTCTGGTGTTGCTTATTGTGTTAGATTTATTTTTGAGATTTGTCTGGGTAGCCACACATTTTTGTGATTTTCTGAGATGTTTGTCCTTGCCTTTGGATTCAGTGCAAATGCACATTGTCAGCATTTCTTTTTGGTTACTTTCAGTCAGTGGGAATCATATGAAAATCAAATGTTGATTACTGTGAGTGTGTTTTCTAGAGATTTTTCATCCATTTCTTTATTTAAAAAGACAGCTTTCCACAGTGTAAAATGTCCTTCCAGATAAGGACATGCGTTTTCTTATTGTATTTAAAGAACATAAGTTTCTACTGACCACCAGCAACCACCAATGAGTTTTGTTTCTTGAATGTCCTGTATACAAACATCTGTCTCACATATTTTTCCAGAACAACCACAGTCTCCCAGTAAAGTCTCACTCATTCTCATCCTCCATGATGTTTTAGGAACCCTTAAAATGGTCACTTACAAGACTTTTCTGTCCACCGTCAGAAGCGTTGTAATCGATGGTAAAAAATTGATGGTTTTCTTTTTCTCAGGTGACCAATCAGAGAGGAGATCTCTTCATTGGTGTTCCACAAGGCTCATTGCGTGGTCCCCCTCATTGTCTCTCTATATTCATCTTGCCTGTTTTTTTTCATACCAATGCTATGCTAATGCTATTCAGTACATCCTGTCCTTTCCTCCCTCAGACACTAATTTTTCAGCTCATATCTCAGAATACCTGGACGACATCTCATCAAGTGAAATTAAATTTCAGCAAGACAGAGCTGCTGCATGTTCCTGAAAATGCACCCTGTCATGATCTTGTGATGTCCCTGGAAAGTCTTGCACCACACCCTTTGACAATACACCAAACCAGCTGTGATTTTTCTTTATGTTGTTAACCTGACACAGTCTTATAGGTATCTTCTTTCAGCAGAGTCTGGCATTTTTTTGTTATCCACGGAGCTCACTCATGTGCTTTTCAGTCCCTCGTCATCTCGAGATTCAACTCTCTACTGCTGGGTCTTCCTCTGTGTGCCTTTAGTTCGCTGCAATCACACTATTCCTGGAAGAACAAACTACCTGCATTATGTTTCTTTCAAACCTATTGCATGGCTTGACTTGACCCACCATTCCTAAAGATACAAGGAAGACATGGATCAAGACTTTTCTGTCTGGGAACCCAGGTGGTGAATGAACTCCACCTGGCTGTCTGAATGAATCACTGTCACTTTTTAAACAAAGGCCGGAGGAGTACCTTTTCACTGAAAGCTTAACTGAGAACTAAATTCAATCAACACACACACACACACACACACACACACACAAAAGAAAAGAAAAAAAGTACAGCCCCAACCTTCAGGACTTCAAGAACCAGGAGATCCAGGAAATGGGCAGAGAAAATCCTTACAGATTCCTCACACCCTGGACACAACATTTTCAATGATCCTTCGATAGGTGATACAGATCCCTATACTTAAAAACTATCAGAGGCACAAACAATTTCTTTTCTCATGCTATCACTCTTATAAATAACACCGTACTGTAGAAATACTCACAAATCCATTCCCACATGTTGCACATTGTAGTTTACATTACAACACCTCTTGCACATTATGTATATGGTCTGTATATTGTTTGTATATTGTCTTTTGTCTACATTATATGTATACTGCCTGTTTAGTACCTGAGCTTTAGAGAGACACCAACGACTGGAACCAAATTCTTTGTGTATGAAACATACTTAGACGAATAATTCAGATTCTGAATCTTAAAATGCTTTTGTACAGCTGTTTAACAGGGGTTAGGCTTAATGATATTCTTAGACCCCAAGGATATATTTTTGTATTCTGTAACTCTCTCTGGATAAGTGCATCTGCTAAAAAAGCTGCAAATGTAAAACTCTCAGCTCCTTTTATTTGCTACTCCTCTACCACCATATACAAAACATATAGATCCACCAATGCTGTTAACTCAACTTTATCCCCAGAAGTGTTGTTTTATTTTATTATCAGATTTAGTGAAAATTAAAGGTAGGATTTAAGTGTGATATAACCGTAGGTCCCAGAAAGAGCCTGGTAATCCCTATCTAAATTCTCCTTTCTTGACAATACCGGTGTAGGAGTTGACCAATATTAATCAGTATGGCTGTGTCTTATAAATGTTTTCTCATTATAACACACATCACTGAAAGTTGTGATGATGTGCAGTACATTTTCCATATCTGATTCTCTCACATTCCTTTAATATTCCTGCAGTTTGAGTTCACTGGCATTGGACTCACGGCATGGCTCCAGCACTGTTCATTCATTCTCCCACAGATGGCATAGCAAAGGAGGAAGACTTCTTTCCGGTGGTGGAAATGGTCCAGGGATGCTTTTGTTTTCCATTTGCCTGCAAGCTGTGAATGACCACATTATGCACACAGTCTACACCTGAGGCTGAGGTCATTATATAATTTAGTTTATAGTGAGTGAATCATTGAGGTCATTATATAATTTAGTTCATAGTGAGTGAATCTTTCACATTTTCTGCAGATATGTGTACATATTTCAGATTACAGCCTATGTGTGTATAAACACTCTTATAACGGGGACTTTGGATATGTTTTAAATGGCCTAAGCAAACGTACCTATAACATGATATTTAATTATACCTAGGCCAATTTTCTTCAGTACATGGCTTTAGGTGTGTTTCAGAAAAGCAGTATTTATTGCCTTGGTATAAGCAACACATACTGTATCTGATTCTTCCAAGAGCTCAATCAATGAATATTGAGTAATAAAATTTGAAGATAAAGCTTTAATTTACTTCCAGCACTGGATCACTCATCAAGACTTACATAGGGGTGACGGCTCTGGAAGATCAGAATCTTTCCATTTAGGGAGTAAACCCACACATCCCTTGCTTAATCCAGGCTTATATTACATCCTCATGTTAATGCTTCAAAACCTGTAAATGGAGCCTCTAGCCGGAGATGAGGGTGAGTTTCCCTGATAAAATCAAATCCAGTCTTTTATTGGACAATGTGCCAAAATAATTTTGATATACCATGTACCTTCATGGTTAGTGCAGAAGTATGTACAGCTATTATTCAGACATGAAAGGAAAAAAAGGAAAAACATCCTGTAACCCAAAGATCTGTGCTAAGAAAGCCTAAGTACAAAACGCTTCCTTTTTCCTACAACCTCACATTATGTCACCCGGTAGTAAAATACTACTATTAACCATTCGTGTACATAGGCAGTTTATATATGTATTTATATATGTACATAAAACTAGTCTATGTATAAACTGTTAATTCAATCTGCTGTATAAACTGTTAATGTCCCCATTTGTTCTCTACAAGGAAATGCATAGTTCTCCTTTATTTTCTTTGTCTTTGTTCATGTCCTACTATTGTATGGAAATATCAACTGCACATATACAAAATTTTAAGTAAAAAGTTCTTTCTGTGTTTTCCCTGTGTCTTTGTGGGTTTCACCGGAGATACTAAATTGCCCTTGGTGTATGTGTGTGTGAATATGTCTGTCTTGCTATGGACTAGAGACCTATCCAGGGTGTTTTCTTGCCTTTTGCCCAATGAGTGCTGGGATAGACTCCAGCACTCCACGATCCAGTAGTAGGTTAGGTGGCTTAGACAATGAGTGAGTGAAAGGTCTGCATGAATAATCCTCAAAAAGTTGGTTAAAACTAATTAAATAATTTAGATTTGAAATCAAGCGTATAATTTTATGTTTGCTTTGAATCTATTATTTCATCGAAATAATCGTATATAAAGTTAATATAATAAAAATTCAAATAATTTTACATACACTACATTGTACATATCATCCTACATCTACTACTACATTTCAAAAGGGTCAAATAGAGTTAAAAAAAAGACACATGAAAGGCACTTTTTCCCTTCTTTGTTTTACATTTCATTACTATGGACTCCATGCTGTGGGAGTGTGGAGGCAGGGTCAGGCATAAAGCAGTCTCAGAGGACATCGTCCTTAGTTTTCTTAGGATCCTTCGGATAGTTCTTCTCACAGTGCCCATGATTTACAAATACTGGGGGACCATGAATTGGATCACAGCCATTAAGCGACTGGACAAGATACTGACCTTATAGAGATATAGTATTTATACAAGATGAAAAATTACACCAGGGTAAAGTTTATCCACAAGATTTAATAAGATCCACAAGATTTCCAAAGATAAAACCTGCTTCTCTGTAGTCCCCTGTTATAGCCAATTAGCTACGAGGGTCTTTAAAGCATTTTAATAGTATTTGTCTGTAAACCAGCAGGAGAAGCATTCAAACCACTTTTTCTTACATGAACTTGCATGAACCATTCGACCATGTCGAGTATTTCTCATCTTCTTTTTGTGTGACAAAATATTGTGAAAATGGTTCATAGAAACAGACTTGACCGGAAATTAACATTTTTTACAAAATATCAGGCACGCCTTTTTCCAGCCTTTCAACAATATGGCATTTAAGCCTAAAAATAGCAAAAATATATAACAACTGTGAATGAGCTGTACGTGTGCTCCCCTGTTTCCACACTAATGGACAGTTATCTTAGTGAGCTCATTTCCTGAAGGAACTCTTGTGAACCAGATATCTAGGTAGAGAAACATGGGCCTCTGCCTATGAGGCCTCTTACTTTATACTTCCCTGTAGACTGAATAAACTGATATAACACTGGGGCACTGCTTTATTAGTATAAGAAGAATAAGTTGAATGATTAGTCTCAAAACTCAGTGAGATACCTGATATGGCAATATATTGGAATTTCATGAAGTAATACTGATGAAGGTTGTCTGAGAAAACATAATGGGGTCTGTGCAATCCCATATGTTTAGCAGATTCAAACATGGAGCAGCATTTTATAAACCTTTACAGCACTCTCCCTACCGACTACATACCGACTTTCCCCCAGCTGCGGTTGTCTTGGCTATTGAACTGAAATGCTATAAAATGGCTATTCTTCTTACTTAAAAAAATCTCCCCATAACGGCATTAGATGTGGTATATGCAGATGCTGGTGTAAACACAGCCTGCATATCTTGCTAGATTACTTAACTTAATAGTTTCATTGAATGATGTTTTAATAAATTGCAGGTGTGAGATGTGATGCTGAAAGTTCTTTTCAAATCCTATAATTATTTCCTTGCAGCATAGCCATTTAATCCTGTACGAGTTAAGAAAGCACATGTTCTTTGACACATCTTTTACTCGAATAACGTTCTGACCATGAAAAGGCACGTACTGAAAACATGTGGAAATGTAATTCTGCTCTATGTTTATGATTTGGAGAAGAACAGTGCTGCACATACAGTGTAGGTTCAGAAAAGACTTCTGGATGTGAGCCAAGATTCCATGCAAATGCTCTTGCGGTGAACATTCACAACACACTCCTTCACTGATCTCTGTGTTGTACAAGCTTCATAGTCAGTATGGCAAATTCCTCCTCTTTTACTCTGGGTGCATCCTGTTGGCCTCATGGGACCTTTAGGGCTCATCCTGTCCCTGTTCTCACGTCCACACACTTGGCTAAATCTACTCGCTTGTCCAAGAAGAGGCAGTGAGAGAGTTGCTCACATCCCACTCACATGCACCTCCAGAGAGAAGGGGTTATATTATATGTTCACTGAAAGCTATGGTCTTCCTTTTGTCCTTATGTTTTATTTTTAGATTCTGAAACGTAATTCCCACAATGAAGTGAACATATCTGTATCCAGATTTTACTGTTGTATTTTACAGTAGAAAAAAAGTCAGTATGCTTCTGTCTCCTTTCAGGGGTTTCTGAGATTTCTTTATTATTCTTATAAATAATCTTTCCTCAGAAATATTACTTTCGTATCTTATGTGTGTATATCTTACATGGGGTTACACAGCTAGACAGCACAATTATGATTTTTAAAATTATGCACACATGGCTCACCAAACTGTTTCACTCGCAGACGTTTTTCAGACATAATTTCCTAATATTTTTTTTAATTGGTGAATTTATTAATTGGTGAATTAATTGGTTATAATCCATGATTGGTGTATGTGGATTGAATCATAAAGAGTACAAAGGTAAAAACGGAGCATTCCTTCTTCAGGAGGTTTGTCAGTTTAGAAATTCCTACACTGTTAAAAGGAAAAGATCCTTGAAAAATTTTTGAAGTTTCCTCATTTTGAAACTGTGAATGAACCGCTTAAGGTACTTTAAGAAACCTTCTCAGTAATATCCTAATAAATATCCCCTAGGAACCTAATTCTGATGGGTTCTTTGAGGAGCCAGATTTCTATACTGAGGAATCCCAAAAGTTCTTCCATGCACCTCTGTGAGCATTGAGAAACATTTGAGTTCTTGGAGAAGCCCCTAGGTTCTAGGAGTAACCTATGAGGTTCTTGGAGGAGTCCCTAGATTATTGGAGTAACCTATAAGACTCTTGGAGGAGTCCCTAGATTATTGGAGTAAACTATGTGGTTTTAGATAATTGATACTGCATGACTCTTTTCTAGTAGGATTCTGGTCCGAGTTCTTGAATCCTGATTTACCTTTACTAGTTTCAGATACTCCAAGAATTTAACTAAGCACTCTTGTAAGTCGCTCTGGATAAAGGCGTCTGCCAAATCCCGTAAATGTAAATGGTTCTTGGAGGAGTCCCTAGATTATTGGAGTAACCTATGAGGTTCTTAGAGGAGCCCCTAGATTATTGAAGTAAACTATGTGGTTCTTCAGGGAACTATTCATTTTTACAGTGTATTTTCTGAGTTTATAGGTATCCTTAATAGCCACAAACCCCCTACCTGTAGTAAGAGTCAAATACGGTATGCCATATTGTTCACCATATGGATTGGAGCCCCTTTAAAAATCGCAGCATCACATAAGCATGTGCTCTGTGTGTTTTCTTACTGTCATTTGTAAACATTTCCTTGTTTTTTATTTCTTTCTTTGTGTCTTGTTTTTCGTATATTGTATGCACCAGTTGTCTAGGTGTTGTTTACAACCCATATTTGAATGGCCTACATTGGATTCAGACCTTACCCTGGTAGAGGTTCCTTTGACGCTGATATGTTGTGTTCTGTGAAAACAAAGATAAAATATGGGTAAGAAGATCCTAACTAGGATCTTTAAATGAAGAAACCTTGGGGAGAGGTTTACTGTTTAAAGGGGGATAAGTTCTGCTGTGAGATAGAAAAGAGGAGAGCAGATAGTAGTTAGTTAGCCTTACTTAACTGTATACCTGGTCAGTTAGTTTACGGTTAGTGCTATGAAATCAAATGTACAGAAAAAGAACCAAAAACCCAAACTGAACAAACACACCCTGGGTCACGTATTTGCCCTTCTTAATAGAAAATAGAAATCTCTGGTGATTAGGCAGAGCATGATTCTGAATTGTTTGCTACTTTTCCATTTGTGTGGAAACAGTTCACCCACGTAATAAATCTGATATTGAAGCTATTTGTGAGAGTTGACCTAATCCTTCTAATGTACGACAGTCTGTGTGGAAGTGCATGCTATGCTTAGCTATGAGAACAAGATTTCTGAACATTTTTTATGCATTTTTTAAGAGATCTGATCACTGGGGTACCATGTCTTAAGTATGAGAACGATGCTCTCCGTAACTCTAAGCAGGAAACCGCAACACAGTTTTTCTGGTGCAATTCAGACAATGTGGCTGCATTGTATGGTGAGCGCTGTGCATTTCTTTTAAAGGGAAAGTGCAAACCAATGTGATCTGTCCTTTGCCACAAATTGTAATCAAGGTACTTATGAGCTGTATTCATGTCTGATGCTTCACTAGAGATCTGAGTGAACACGCAGGGCTGGGCTCAGTAGGGAATAATGGACAAGCTTAGTTAACATGAATCACTATTCACACACGTTCCATTGTAATGCAGAAAATTGTTTTCAAAACCCCCTACTCAGTTGAGCTTGAGACTGTATGAGTTAGAAATGGCTGGAGTGCTGCCAGTAGAGTCTAGATCATGCCAAAAAGCGTCTATAGCACATGACACATCTCAGAAGTCTGCTTTCACACCACGTCATAATTATCGCAAATATTTTGCAAAAATTATATGCAATATACTTACAATATTGCATGGGGTTTTCCTTATATAGTGAAATATTCCCCTAAACATTTTTCTTGTAAGGATAACCCCAGTTACCTGTATTATCATCACACAGTAAACTTTCTGGCTTGAAGGTTACTTTGGGAGATGGGGAAGTAGTGTTGGCTGTTGTAGCTTTTGTTTGATGTTGCATTATTCTTTGTGTCCATGGTCTCCTTTAGCTATAGAACATTCTGCCACACATGTTTAAGCAGGTGACCAAGCATAAGTTATTGATTCCATTAGGAATCAAAGTTGGCAATGGTTAAGATTATGCACTCTTGGCCAAGCAAACAAAAGATCTGTGCAGGCTGCATGTACATCTGGCCTTTATAACTCATAAATCATATTTATTACATAATGATTGTGCTAATGTCTGTTTGACTGTTGCTATACAGACTTAGACATGTACTACAAGAGATGTACATTTGTTAATCCTATGTTCATAGAATTGGGGCCCAGGGGTCCTCTGAGCCTATGGTTACTGAAAAATACACCTTATATGGAATTATTTTTCTCTCTAAAAGCATCTGTTTTCTGTTCGTATATAAGCTCCTCCTCGTAAGACATAAAACATTTGTGCCCGTGTCATTCTCCGATCTTCAGAGCTCTGCAGGTTACCAAGAACAAAATCTGTGCATCTTAGGATCAAACCCAGTACATCCCGAAGTATTATTCCAACAATGACTAAGGAAATAGCAAACCCTCTAAGTAGCAAATCCTAAATGAAAATTATTTAAGTACATGAAAAATAGAAATGTGTCACAATCTCAGCTGATTGCATGCATACTGTCCTGCTGTTATTTGTGTATACCAGGACCAGCTTATTTCATAGGACGCCAGTGTAAATAGTTTTAATTAAAAAAATAAACAGCATTTCTACATAAGGGGCCAGGCCCCACCAGATGTCACTGTGGAGCAGTATAAAAAATGATCAATAATTCAGTGTAACAAATATAAGTAATAAATATATATTTATCTTTATAACTAATAATGGTTTATCATTTTTATTACATATGACAATGGTCTTGCTGTCTGATACATTCCAACCAACTTCCTGTACTTGTTACATTAAGGCTAGTACCTCTCCTAGCAGTCTTAGTTTGGTGAGCATGGGGCCAGCCCATCAGTGAATGAGCGAGTTACTCGTCTGAACACTGTGCAGTGGAATTGACCTCTGCATTCAACCCATCTGTGCAATGAAACAAACACTAGGGGGCAGTGAGCAGCCCAGAGCGGTGGGCAGCCCCTTATCTGCAGTGCTTAGGGAGCAGTTGGGGGTAAGGTGCCTTGCTCATGGGCACTTCGGTCGAGTCATATTCAGTTTTTGGGACGTGAACCTGAGGCCTTTTAATGCCATGGCGGGATCCTTCACTACAAGCCTTCAACGGTCATCAAAAAAATTGGCAACACTTTACGATTTTGCGTGTCAGCACTCCAATCTAACCAAATGAGCAGTTCAAAACAGCTTTGTGCATGTGCGATATGCTTTCAGCAATGAACTGTGGGGCATGATCGCATTGGCCCCATGCTCAGAGCAGGCAGTAAAAAAACAATAGATTAGGCTGACCTATGTCAAGACATTTAGTAAACATTGTGTATTGGCATGTGTATGCTGCCCAGCTAGTCATAGTCATCACAGTTCTGATAGCTGCTACAAATAGCAAGGCAATATAATAAATCAAGTTGATAATTAATTACAATTTACAGAATCTACCTCACTGGTGAGTTTGCTTTGCATTATTACAAGCTGTGTTATTTTGCTTGTAGGTTACGGCATGGAAAACACTGGGTTTCCATGGGTTATTACAGACCACAAGGATTGTATACTGCTTGGCAACTTTAGATTTGTAATGTGAAGCATTATAGAAAGTAGTATAATAAAATAATTGTGTGAGATCAAATGTCATTATGCTGATGTCACTTATATTTTTGGCTCCAATTTCTGCTTCATGTGTGTTTTCATGACTTTATCAATGAGGTCTGTTTGTGTTTGGTTTTCCTCCACTTGGAAGCATTAAAACACTCCAGGGACTGTAAAGCCTACTTCATGTGACTACAGGTTGGGAGAAAGACAGCATAATAGCTGTAGCTCATGACTCAGAAATGTTGTGTTATGTGCTTTATTTTGACTGCCCTGAATATGTGTGCAGGCTTCAATCCCCTCTTAGCCAGAATTTTCCAAACCTGTGGCCCATGTGTACTTATCAAATTGCCAACCAGGTGAGTAGCAGACATGCCTGTTTACTATTTCAGAGCAGTGAAAGGGGTGACAGATGTGAGTTTTAGTTAAATGCTTATAAAAACACTATAAAACATAATAATGCTAAATGATGTGACCCACCATCAATGCTATAATCCTCTTGATCCTTAAAATGTGGAAAGCAATAAACACACCTAAACTGTTCCCAGGAAAGGGGTTGGGCAGCAAATGTATGTTTTTAAGATCATGCTTTCTACAATGTTTGGGAATTGAGTCCATGAACCTTGAAAAGAAGCTTTGTGATTAAACCCTACCTTCCATCAGAACAAGCCACTATGAATCAAATCTAATCCCTGAGGCTAAGGTGTATTCTACACACAGACAATACAGCCTAAGAAGCGGGTGAGGTAGGGGGGGGGGGTTATGATAAATGATGTCATTGGAGTGTTCATTCCCAAACAACCTCAGCTTACTTAAGTAAAAACCATCGTATATACAGATTTGTTTGATTTGGCAGTGTCATGAAGGATGCTGAGAGTATGCCCATTTTACCCTACATGACCCTAGTGTGCAGCGGCCACCCTCTGTGGTTTTTCTAATGTTTTACTCTAGTCCGTACTGGAAGCGTTTCTGATTTCACCATGAGTCAAGGGGTTAGTGAGAGACTATGGATAGTAAGACAGGAAATTGGACATGCTCAAGGCACATGCTCTGCCTTACGTGTGCACTGTCGTTGCCAGTCACCCACACACTCCCACGGCCCAGTTCACACAGCTGGAGGCTATGGAGGAGGGGAAATTGGCCAAGTCCCACTGACTCAGAACAGGCAGTGGGGAATAAGCCTGGTCAGTACTGCAAGGATAACTGAGAATGGCTGAGTCAAGGGGGGGGAATTCATTCATGTCATTCATTTTCACTCTCTCACACCCCCAGCTTCATGTCCTATCCTGCTGCTGAAATACATCTTAATACTATTCAATTCTCCTCTAGCCCCATGCGGAGTAGAAAGGATGGGGAGCTCAAAGATCCCGCCTCTCCTTTCCAGCACTACAAAACATCTGTTTCTGGTATATTTTAAAAAAGTGTTTAGGAACCAAAATGCATACATATATATAGAGTTGCTCAAATGTTGATATCTTTTATTCTGTCCTAGAAATGGTGCCGTTTGAAGAGTGTTTAAGTGTGGTCACTTGTTTCAACAGACACAAGCATTTAGAGTCATTAGGTCCTGAACGTGGGGTGTTTTATTTTCAGTATGTTCATGCCATTGGCTGAAATCTACTCAACAACTACACTGTTTAAAAACACTTTCCCACACTTTGCTCACAAATGGGCATACCGTGATCAAGACCATTTGTCAAACAACAGCTACAATATATCTTCGTTGTGCCTGTGACATTTTAATACACTGACCTGAGAAAAGGCCCAGTGACCTCTCTGTGGGATCTCAGACTTTCACTACTGAGCCAAAGACAGCTCATTAGATCTAACCCCCCACCCCACCCCCCATTTAAATTCATGCAGAGATTATCTTATACTCAAAGATTTTGCCTAAATGCGTAAGATTGGGCAGAAATCAGATTATCTGCTTTTACTCCACAGTGCCATGCAATTTTCTTGGCAGTCGACATGAGAGCATATAAAAAAAGGGAAAGCATTATTTTCCCCATAACTATGGCAAGCTGGATGAGTTCCCTCCCCCTCTCTCATTCTCCCACCTCCTTTACTTGGCCGTTTCCTCCCTACTTACATACTCACAGGGTGCAGTTATTCAGAGACACAGTGTAGAGGCTGCTACACACATACAGACTCCAGGAAGAGCAACATGCTCAGGTTACTTCATCACTGTTTGATAATTGCGTGCTTGGCAGGGTCCTTGATGCTCCTGCCACTCTGCTGTGGTGAGTGTTGAGACAAAGTGACTGTGTGTGTGTGTGTGTGTGTGTGTGTGTGTGTGGGTGTGTGTGTGTGCATACATACAATTGTATACATTAGAGAGTGAGAAAGAGAGTGAGAAAGAGAGTGAGAAAGAGAAAGGAAAGATGCAAAGCTACAAAGACAAACTTTATATTCTTGAGTGCCATAAAAAAAATACATGCATGGTTTAGTCCACATGCTGAAGATACTTGCGGGAGGACAAGTGGATGTTTGGGAAATGCACTAGGAAATGGACAATGTGATCCGGGTTGAGGATTAGAGCAAATGGTTGCACATGTTTCTGTTTAGGACAGAGCTGTTTAACAAGTGGGAGTATTGAATGGGACAAACCCCCTGTGTCCAAGGTGAGATCATATGCCTCAGAGTGTTTAACTGGTTAATTGAAAAAACTACAACAGTGCATGGACTACCGTTTATCCTCAATTATGCAATGAATGAGAAATATCTGAGGATGGAGATGTTATAAACATGATCATATTGTGATCTCAGCACACAATAGTTAAGTAGATTTGAAAAGCAGTAGTATTAGGGAGTTTACTACCAGTGGAAAGTGTAGAGAAAAGGTGAAAAAAAGAGGTGTAAAAAAAGAGTAACAAAAAAGGGAAGAAATGTGATTAAATCATTTCCTTAAAATCATCATTTTGCCGCCATAATAGAATTTATATAGAGAATTTTGAGAAAAAAAATCAGTATTGCACAATAAAGAAAACATGTGGTGCATATGACTAACAGTCAGACATGATGACTAATTGTTTGCTTTCATTCAAAACATATTAAGCACTTGATTGAAATTTCAGTATGCTCGTTTGATGTGGAAAATCCTCAGGCAAAAAAGACACAAACTCTAGGTCATCCAGACAGATTGTATGAAAGCGTGTTGTCTGTCTGTGCAATGCGGTTTCTCAGGCATGAGAACCGGCCCCAGGCTTAGAACAATCACGGGGGGGACGACATAATCCTGATGCACAGCTGCTTTTTGTTGAACGCCTCTGTTCTGCACAGCTCTGGCAGGTTTCTCTATTCTTAGTCACAGGACCCCACAAACAGCAGAAGAGCTTGAGTTTGTCATGGGCTCCACCGCGCCCACGAGGATGTCTACAGCGACAGAAAGAACAAGGTGTTAGCAACATATGGGAAGTGATCAGCTCTGAATGCATGTTCAGATTGGGATGAGGAGAGAAGGCTGGAAAAAGAAAAGGAAATGTCAAGCTGCTAATAACAGCTGTGTCCTTTCTGTCATTGTATGTACATACAGCATATTTATAAGCTGTTATACCACTTTAAATATAGCTTTAGACCAAATGTGCAAGAATGGTGTACCATTTCTAAAACATCCTTTAATATGACACGTAAAAACCCTGAGCTTGGGAGTCTTTTGGAGGCAGGTTTTAACCTGTAAAGGTTTCTGCTGTTGTCTAGCCATTTTTGGATGACTTTACATTTTCTCATACTGACGTGTCGCTGCATGTGCTAGCTCAACAGCAGGTAGCTAACGATCAGCAAACACCCTTGAGTCACACTAGTCAAGCTATATTATATAGTATGTGACATGACATCATGTTTGCAAAACAAACTTAATTGGATATTCGGAAGAAAATTCACATTTAAGATAACATAATACCCAGGTAATGCCTGTAATTATTAAAATGTCATTGCGTGTGTGTTAAACCTCCCGTGGTGTGCATGAAGCCTTGCATGAAGAGATACGGGAGGATTCCTGTCAAAAACGCTTATTTGGGAGATGTTATCTAACCTTATCGTCATACTTATAACCTCTCTTGCTTGTTTTGACATGTTTAGCAGATAACCTGGTAAAGTCTATGAAACATAACTGGAATCAGTTTACATCCACTATGTTGATTCCCATTTAAAGGGAAAAAGACCCTTCAGCCTATAAGGCTTATTATAAAGGTGTATTTGCATTCTTTCCTGTTAAAATGTGTTTCTCATGGCACAACTTCCTTCTCCTTTTTTAGACTACTGAGTGTTCCAGCTGCTTGTTGGGTAATTTTGACTGTCTTCGTTTTGATTTACATGCCCTGCATGTGGTTTCACATCCAGAGGCTAAACAATATGTGGAACTGGTAGACCTTGGATTTTTTCTCAAACACTCACAGATATTGGTTGACCCTAATTAGGCACAGAAATGAAGGGAAGGCAAAGCAGACAGTCAAAACGTGTGATTAGATATCACTGTGATAGAGTACCGCTGGGTTAATTCCCCTAGTTGCTGAGGATCTTTAAAGGAGGTCTGGTAAGTGCATTCACCCTTAAAACAGTTCACCCAGCAGAAAATAAAATATGGCCATGACATTTTTCAACACCATTAACTACTGTTTGAGTAGAAAAAAGGTCAAAGCATTGTGAAATTACTGGATTGGTTGACAAAGGTCATGGACGTTAGAGCATAAGCCTCTATACTCAATGTTGTCTACACAGTAAAACTAAAATGAATAGCAGGTGGCAGTCTGACCCTGCTACATTTAAACAAACATCACATAACCCAGTAGCTTGGCTAGACACTTGCTTCACATCTTACAGTATTTAGCTCCATGCTCTGTATTATCCTAATTGTATACTGGTGTAAATCCTGGTAATAGCTTTCAGTCAAGTTTTACCCTTGTCTCTCATATTATTATAGAGTATATGTCTGGGTTATGGCATGAGGTAGCATGTAAGTCTTTTTAGCTTATATCAGCTAAATGGTGTCTGAAAGTCCCCCTGGAATTTGTTAAACAGATTTATAATTAGCATGAATAATTAGAATTC